>BRDA01045833.1:0-42651 GCA_036984385.1 Crenuchus spilurus
TAATAATAATAATAATAATAATAATAATAATAGGGCCATTCTGAAGTAAAAGTATAGATTGTCATGGAAAATCCTGGGTGAGCAGTAGTGTGTATATATATAAGGAACGGGATAAACAGTGTACCACATGTTAATTTAATGAGAATTGTAAGTAATACTGTTCCAATTATCCTGAAATATTCTTGCAGCATAAAGAGCAGGTGGCACTTTCAAAATAAAGAAACAGCAACATTAGTTTCACTGCCAACTAGTTTTAAGAGTAATAATGAAAGAATGTTATTATTAATATCACTCTAAGTGAGGAATGAAAATCTGGAGCAACTTTGTGACTTAATGAGGGTTAAAGGGTTAAACAGCCCTGGAACCCTGTGCTGTGTGCTCAATTAAATATCAAAACCAGCAATCACTTTTAGCACTTTTAGCACTTTTATCATGCTAGAGGACACAACAACCAGAATCTAAATGCAGTACAGCGTTCAGAGGTCAGTACAAACACAATGAGTAGTGGAGGTTAAAATCAGGCCCTCTCCGATTCCAAAAATATGGTCTGGTGTGTGAAAATGTTACACAGGGTGAACACAAAAGAGCTGAGTTCTCACAAATTTGTGACTTCCTTACATAAGTAAAAGTGATGACTAAGGTTCTCCATAGGACTAGGTCATCATCATTTTTTACCCCTATTTCCCATTGTGGTGGAAGGCGGGGCAAATATATACATTTATATTTAGACCATTATCCAGTGCAACTTTGAGTCGTGTTACATTCAGAGGTGAATGTAGTGTTAGGAGTCTTGCCCAAGGGCTCTGACTGGCACATTGTGGTGTACTTACCCAGACAAAGGATGAGCCTCATACACTGGAGGCGGCACTGTTAGCCACATGGCTAATGAACCACTGTTAATGTAGCTGCTCCAGACTTTGGTAACTTAGTTGTGCTGTGCCCGCTCCTATTGGTTAATAACAAACAGATAATTGTTGTAAACTCCTTGGAACCAAACAGTTAAAATAGTTAAAATACTCGGCTCACACATCAGCTCCTTCTGGATATTGATGTTCTTATCACATGTGAACAAGAGGCTTTTCCTTTAAAACAGGGCCAAAACGACAACAGATGTAGTTAAAACAGTCCCATTACACCCGGATGTTGATGCTCACTGAAGTCAGGAGCGATAACATAGCATCGTAGCTGCGCTCGTGTTTGTGTCAATAAAGTAGAACTCCGTCTTCTGTGTTTAACAACGTCTATAAAGTTTAAAATATAAGTTATATGTCCTCTGTGTGCTTTTATATACACCTGATGTAATCAATGTTAGTGTTTTGGAGACAAACAAATGTTTGTGACAGCACAAATGCTCACAGATAATCTGTACATGCCGCCATTTTTCTCTAAAGAGAGGGAGGAGCATGGGAGGGGGAGGGGCAGAGGTTACAAACTGCAGGTGCACGCAAAGGAAAAGAGAAAGAGAAGCTGCAAAAAGACAACTCCCTGCATATGGAGAAAAATGACATAAGTATAAATACATACATACATACATACATTCGCCCCTTTCACAATTCCCAGAATGCACCGCGCAAAAGGCAATTCACCATTTTCTCTTGTTTATGTCTGTGCCAGCTACGCTACATACACTGTTTACAACTTTATTTGGTAAGTAAATACTTACATGATATCTACTAGCTTTTGTAACTATATGCAGATATTTCTTTGGATATTAAACATCATATCTTGTTGTGTCAACTTGTATTTTCAGTTTATGCAGTGGGTTTTTAGTGTAAACACGTTGTTGCAAGCTATCGTGTTGCATGCTATCAATACTAAGCTACACTACTAGCGTAGCTGGCACAGACATAAGCAAGAGAAAAACAAGAGAAAATTTGTTGCGCGGTGCATTCTGGGAATTGTGAAAGGGGGCAAATACATCATTGTATAGACAAATAAATACATATATAAATACAATTTGTCATTAAAAAAAAAAATCTATTCTACATCTATTTCTAGTGTTTCTAGTGTCTACTGTAGTCATAAACCTCACCACACGCCACTGATGTATTGACATTATTTTACTAATACAGGTTAAGCTAAGCAGCAAAAAAAGTAAACAAAAATAATAAAATAAAAATGGAGCCATAAGAGCCACAAGAACTGGCTTTCTGAAAAGAGCCAGAATGCCCATCACTAATTCATTGCTGCTGTGCAACACCCTCTGTTCATGGCGTATGTGGTGACACATCCTTGGTTCCACTAAAACTGGTGGAAGCACTGGTTGTTTGGTTCACTGAAAAGCACCAAGGTTCTTATAAGCACAAACGGAACAAATTCAAGAAGAGTTCTTTTGGTGGAAATGCGCTAAGAGTTTACAAGTTTAAAGACTGATCGTCAAACATATATGCTGGACATTGTCTCCAGGGGCTGGAGGGGGTAATGGGACCCCTCTGAAAAACCCACCCAGGACTTTTGTTTGCTTGGCTCTGACATTATTCACAATTGACATTAATAGGTCTGTAGGCTATTTTGATTATGGCAACTTAGAATGTCTTGGCTATGGTACAGTATATTAGTCAAATGCCTTTCTATAGAAATGTATTTTATGGTAACATTTAAGGCATTTAGCAGACACTCTTATCCACAGTGACTTACTAAAGTGCTTTGCGGTTTACTCAGGAAGGATCCTTTATGTAGGAAATAATCCAGAAGACACCTTAATCTTAGATGCTGCCAAATAAAAGTCAGTATGTATGCTTAGATACACAATACTCAGAATATAATTAAAGTCAATAAAGACATGGAAGCCTTTAATAAGTAGCATAGCTATTCAGTGTAGCCTGGTGGTTAGGGGTCTGGTCTTGTGACCAGAAGGTTGTTGGTTCCATCCCCAGGCAGGTCATGACTGAAGTGGCCTTGATCAAGCCACCTAACCCCCAACTGCTCCCCATGGATAGGGCTGCCCACCACTTCGGGCACATGTTCTCACAGCCTAGTCTGTTCACCAGAGTGTGTGCACGGATGGGTTAAATGCAAAAGAAATGTAAACAAATACAGAAGTCAGTACAATATTTAGCCTTTAATAAGCACGGGATAAGTACGTTTGGTCTTCAGTCATCATTTGAAGACAGCAAGTGAGTCCACCATTTAGGCGCTGAAGTTTGGATGCTAGTCTTCTACATATCTTGACCAAGCCGAGCCGTGCTTGACGAGCTATTTCGGACGGCATTGGGTTTTGACCATTGCCATCAAGTACAGAAGAGCTGGTACAGTCTTGACTTTGTAGGCCAAGAATGGTTGACCCCTTAAGTAGCAGCCAGACCCTCCTGCCAAAATTGAAATCCTAGCTACGCCACTGATATACATGTGCATGAGCAAATTTAATAAAGTTCAATCTCAAAGCTCTCTGTGTATTATTACATGAGCAATACATCATAGGTGGAGAGGACCGCAAGGCCAGAGAGAGAGAGAGAGAGAGAGAGAGAGAGAGTGAGAGAGAAAGAGTCCTCTCTCACTTGACTGAATCTGCTGCACCGTTTAATCAGATAGGCCGAAGAACCCTCAAACAACCCACACACACACACACACACACACACACACACAGTCCTGCAGAATGCTAATAGATGTAGCTCTAAATTATCTTCCTCTTTAAAAGAGTTGTGCTTGTGACATGTTGTTTTTATCAAGGAACGCAATTATGTTCCATCCCTAATATCTCCGAGCCTGTCAGCCCTGTGCGACGCTTGCCAACTGCAATCAGAAATAACTGTCCCTTCAACTTAATGAAAAACAAGTACTAGGCCATAAACTTGTAGTCATCCTCTATCCAATCACATTGTCTTGAGTAATTAAAATGATTAGCTTAATTAGCTTAATTAACTAAATTTGACTACAGGACATGGCCATATGGTGGAGCAAAACAAAGATGGGAGCTAATTAAAGTTAAAATAATGCAGGTTTTAATTAACTCAACCCTCAGGCATCAACATTTTCAAATTTATCCAAGCTGATAATTAAAAAGTCCTCTTGCCCAAGCAACATTTCTTCTCTGAGCTAATTAAATCTGGAAATGAATTAGCAACATGACGCTCCAAATATTAATTCCTGCTAGAAGATGACTTCACTTTCTAATGAAATTAATTAGGTGCACTGGACTCTCAATCAGACTCAGGCTGTGTCCGTGAGCGCAGACCTCATGTAATCTAGCACTGGGCCATGGGCTGCGGGGCAGAAATTTACAATTGTAATGAACACTCTTTAACTGTGTGCCTCTCTTAATATACCAAATGAACATGTAGATCTATTTGTGCCAAGGGCATCCTCGTCCTAAGCCCCCGATGTTCCAAGCGAGCTAGTTAAAATATATGTGTTTTTCCTCTTTCTTTCATTTCTTTCCATCCCGTCTCGCAGTGTGTAAGGCATATTAACCATTTTGCTGCTGGAAGCCATGATTACAGACCTACTGGTGTGGAGAAGATTTGTAGTGTGGATCTGTCTGGTGTGCATGTGTAGTAGTAATAGTAGCAGTGTTAGTTGTATTGGCAGCTTAAAATGAGACTTTCATCAAAAATCTGATTTTCGGCTCCTCTTTACCCCAAAATTTACTTCGTCAGCCAAGACGAAGACGATGTGTCGGATGTTTCTTCCCACCAGACTAATAAGTAATGCACATTTATACCACACCAACTAGCATGGCCTCAATACAGTCCAATTGATTTACTTTTAAAAGTTGACCATCATATTTACACATAGTTTCCACTCGACCCAGAAAGCAAAAACATGTTTAGAATCCAAATTCTGTTTATTTACAGTGTCGATCATTTTGTAGTGCTGTCTGAATTCTTAGTAAACAATTCAATTCATTATATAGCATGCTATATTGTTACCCACAATGCACTGTACATATAGTGTACAACCAATGTACACTACTTGCAGACTGACATACCACAATGCATTGCTGTTTCCTTGCTCAACAAAGATGGCAGATGAATCCAATGGAGCAAAAATTGTGTATAAACGTAATATATTATTATATATTATTATATAATTTTTAACAATTATTAATATAATTACTGTATTTGCATTTCACTCAATAATTGTATGGAAAATGAAAGTTACGACAGAATCAAATTTGTAAATATATAGACTAAAATAGCATAGATTTTTTCCACAGCTCTTCATTTAAAGGTCTCTCAACCAACTCAACCTTACTGAAGGTCTGGTGGACTAGTGGGTGTGGTTTAGGACACACTATGACTCACTGTGAGATAAACATGAATACGAACCCTCACCACTACAAGGAGTCACTTCAGACAGCAGCAGAACTGGTTGAAGACTGATCTTGGAACAGATTCTCTGTATTAATGCTAACCATTCAGCTACACCCATTTTTGCTATTTTTAACCTTATAGCAAGTCATGCAGTGTTGAAAATCATATTGTAAGACCTTCATTAAAATGTAAATGTGGGTGGAGAGTTTTGTATGTATTTTAACAAAAATAATCAGGTGACTACTGAGCTCTCATGATGGTTAGCAACATTAGCCTTACAGCTCTGGTTCTAAATAGAACTGATCTTTATTTGGATAGGCCACTATTGTCCTCTACATATAATCTACAGATGTACACATTATTGACAAACTGTGATGAAGCTTAGTTAACAGCATTAAGGTCAGGGTTAAGACCAGCTTTAGAGTTAGGATCAGATTTAAGATTAAGTTCTGGATTGAGGTTTTTCTCTACAGTTAATTCATTTAAAATAATTGCAAGGCAGGCATGTAGTAGCGATCAAAAACAGCCAAAACATGAACAAATGTGAAGAATTTGGACATCAGACTTGTCTTGGCTGATCCACCAGATTTTGGGCTATGTGGTGATTTTTTGGGTAAAAGTGTTGTATTCAGGCTTAAAGTTTGAAATTCCTGATTTGAGTGATACAGCATCATTTTGTTCATTTGCATATTTTTGCTAATCTAATTTGCCACCACCACCGCTGCCAACTTTGAACTGGGTCATTTATATACACAAGCGTATCTGTAAAACAAAGCTATCATTAGAGAATAAACTAGTACAATGGCCCATTGTTCTCTGGCCGTTCTCTCTGCTGGACGCCACATCGTAGCGAGCCATCGCACTTGAGCTGTCTCCTTTGGAAGGGCATCGTCAAATGCAAATGCCTGTAGACTAGCACAAGTGAAGGGGTGACTTTTACAAGGGCTGGCGTGAATAAACTATTTGACGGCGGTGTATCCGCGGCAGCTCAAGACAACAGCTCCTCCGTTTCCGTGTTGCCACAGACTACGGATTTGCATAGATAGCATCTCCAGATACAAATTACAATTTAGACTCATTCCGGAGGGCCGGTTGCTGTATCTGCCAGAGATTATCTCTCTGCCAAGCCTCGGAGAGGACAAAGTGGATGTCTCTCAAGGATTCCTTTGAATTTATCACCATTTTGAGTGTTGTTTTATTACATTTACCATCAGTTGAACCGTGAATCAATTTGGCGACACAATGCGACCGTGCACACCCAGCTGCTAAGCAAACGGGTAGATGACAAGACAATATTTACTTAAGATTGCGCTTGATGTATTGAAGGCCTTTGTGTGCCGGCCTTAAGCTTATGGCTAATAATTGTCCGCGTTCTTGGCCAGTTGTGCGTCAGCTAGTCGCAGTTATCCATCAATGTGGCAGACACACAATTGCAGCAAGTGACACAAAGAGCATGACCTGCCTAATGTGCTTTGTCAAAGCAATCAGCTTCCCCCTAATGGAGAAGTGCCTTCCCAGAGACATTACCTCATGATAATGTACTGCAAGACCTACTTTCAGGCCCTGCTGGCCAGTGGCATACCATCAGGAAAGAGAAATATAGACAATCCAGCTCAAATTACACATTTTTTGACAATTTAGATCACAATTTGGATTCTTTTGCTGAAAAAAAAACGAAATTATCTGCATCATGCAAGGTTGAAGCATCTCCAAACTGACAACTTCCAGTCAGCAGTGGTTCATATCTACCAACAGCAGCCTCCATATTTGCAGGCTCTCAATCTGATTCAGCATCTGTGGGATTTGCTGGAGCAGCAACTCTGATCCGTGGTGGCTCCACCTCACAACTTATAGGACTTAAAGGATCTGCCTGGTGCCAGATGCTACAGCACACTTTCAGAGGTCTTGAGGAGATCACTTTGGAGGATCAGCCATGGCCTGGTGGTTAAGATACCCGCTTGTCTCCGGAAGGTCACCAGTTTATTCCCCTGACTGAAGTGCTCTTCAGCACCTAACACCCAACTGCTCCCCAGGTGCTGTGACCCACCACTATAGGCATGAGTGCTCACTGTCTATTGTGTGTGTGTGTGTGTGTGTGTGTTTCACTGCACACATAGGTTAAATGGTCAGAATCCTCTGTGTGCAAGCACATTGCTCAATGATTGTGCACTTTCACTTTCACAAGTGCAAGAAATTGCTTAGATGGTATTAATATGCTAATTATGAGACTTACAGCACTGCTCTAGAAATGTGTTTCACGTTTGTGTCATTTTAGGCCACTTTTTTTACAGCAGTAACAGTAAAGTAATGACTAATGAGATTACCTTTTCCAAAAAATAATGAGTAAAGTAATCCAGTTATAATTTTAGAGAAGTAATTAGTCATTTGTAATAGATTTTTTTGATTAACTACAGTGATACAGATGGCTGGGAGCTGCTACATGAAGGCACATTATGTGCATCTTCTAACGCATCTACATCTGATCTTCAGAACTGAATTGATGTGAATTTGCAGGTAAATCATTTTACTGCACTTCTTTCCCAGAAAGCAAAATTATTCTTGCCCACATCTGGCCCTCATCTTCCATTTCATTTGGCCCTTGGGTGAACTGCTCCCAGTTGCAAGATGTGGGCCACATATACACCAGATTAGGGTCACATATCAGCCAAATGTAGGTAACACTGCCATATCTCAGCCAGAAGTGGCCCACATCTGTTTTAGAACATGTGGGCCACATAGGTGTTTTAATATGTGGGCCAGTGATGGCTCATATGTAGGTAACAGTGCCATATTTCTGCTAGGAGTGGACCACATCTGTTATGGTACATGTGGGCCAAATGTGTATTTCCAATATAAGGGCCACATTTGGCTCACATGCAGTTTGCAAGTGTCAACAGTGGGCCAGCAGTGCCATTTCTCAGCCAGAAGTGGCCCACATCTATTTGTTATCTGGGTTGTGACTCATAAACCTGGATTTGGTGTCTGTGTTCACATTACAAGCCTCATTACTAATTTCCAATGTTCCGCTCAGATCGGATTTTGACTATCTTGACTGTTCACATTCATAAACATAAGTGACCTGTATTTGTCTGTAATGTGAACATATCTGTCTCTGACATGGCACGCATGCACACATTGATATGCACATCACTCCAAAAAAAATCTGGGTTGCCAGGTTTGTAAAAATGCAGTCACGAGTTACTAGTTTTATCTAAATACAAAATAAAATGAATGACAAAGTAAGATTAGAAGGTTTACTTTTTTAAAGCTTCTTTATATGTCTGTCATTACACATTTTAGGTTTTGGGCCAGTTCCAGCTTGTTTATTGTTATCAGACATTGGGCTGGAGGATTTTCGATACCTGACAACCATGTATTAGTGAGACAAACATTTTAGTAGTTAATGTGTGATGGTGTTTAGCTCAGGAGGACAGTAATCAGCTGGTGGGCTGTAGAAGAAGATAAAAAAAAAGCCTGTTGGCTGTTTTTACTGTTTTTAGCAGCTCTGTGTATAAACAGGATTGACGTTAGCACTGGCTGTGCACAACGCGCATGCGCATGAGCTTAGAATTCAACCTGAGGAGTCACACTCAGGTCACATGCTCACAAATTATTTACATATCCAATCTAGGAGCACATATGAAAGTGACTCAAATCTGATTTGAAAAAATTGTATTTGACATGTCCATCCTTAAATAAAGATCAGATCTGAGTCACATTAAGGCAGACGCAATCTGATTTCAGCCTGGTGATGTGAATGCATGGCTCAGTCTGCTGTCACTGTTAAGGACAATGTTTTTGTTTATGCCTGGTGTGAAGACCTGGTTTAAAAAGCAGCTTTTACGGGTCTTATTACACTCATTCTACTATTGTATACTATAATTCATTCCCAAACTTGTGCCAAATGTTTGCACTATTTACATTCATTACGTTAATCTGTATGTTTGGCTGTGTATTCTGTAATTACAGGCATGTTGTTTATATTACTTGTCCTTGTACAGTTACTGTTAACTCTATATTGTGTATTGTCTGTAAATGATTTGGTCATTACCTGTGTAGTGTATATATATACTGTATATAATAGTAGAGAGAGACCAGTGGCCACAAACTAATTTTTTGGGTGTATCAACATACTTGGCCAATAAAACTGTTTCTGGTTATCAGCTATGGTTTTATGTGGCTGCAGGTTTTCATTACAACAAAGCCAGAGCCCCACCCATACTGGCACATTGGCATTGCCACAAGTGTACATTGCCAAAAGAAAAGCCGCTATCTCCAAAGTGGTGGCAGGAGATGGTAAGAACCTTTACTAGTATTATAAGCTAATGTAAGCAGATTGTCTTCAGTGTCATTTTGGAGCATTTCTATTGGTCCAATCATCACAATGTAAACAATATCACTTGAGCTCATATTATGCAGAAAACTAAAAGTCGCCCAACACTGAGATTTTAGTTTCTTTGGACAGTGACATTGTACATCAGTCTTGTACATATGACCACAATGTGGATGAAACTGGTGCAAAAGGCTCACTACATCATTCGTTTTAGCACAAGGCCGGAAGCAGAAACATATGACTAGTGTTTTACAAATGCTGCGTAGAAGGGACCCGTTTTTTTTTTTCCCCTCTCGCTCCTTTGTGACATTCTGTGTCCTCTGTTCTTGTTTTTGGTGCTTCATTCTGCACAATATTTCCAGAATTGAAATAATTGTGTTTATCGGGTTCCTCCGATGCCTCTCCGTCAACACAGACATCAAACCCCCGATGGCAAAAGAGCCTCCATTCTTTTGATTCTTCTCTTTTTTTTCATTATTAATGCTCTCTTTTGGCAAATTTGATCGCACTATGTAAATAGTTTCTGATCCCATTATGTTGTGACCTGATAAATATGACAACACTCAGAGAGCTGATGGTCAAGCGGAGCCCGGAACGAGCACCAGAACAAATAAATATGAAAAAAGCAAAAGCCGGCGATCTACGACAAACTAATGGGGCTCTTCTTTTAATGGTGCCCACACTGAGACATTAGAGAATATCAAATTAAAGGTATAGCTGGCACAACTACAAGAGAGCCTCACACAAATGGAATACTCTTATCAGTCAGGCTGTGCGCGATGTGCCATGGAGCCGAGCGCCGAGCTAGTTAGGGCTCACATCAAAGCCACGTCAACATGGCCAACAGCCACACATGCCATTTATGTCCCAGTGAAGCCGGGCCTTTCAGCATCTCTCTGGCACTCTTTCATGTAGCTTCCCTCACTTAAACACCATTAAAATTGGAAGTATAATGTGTTTTCCCTCTCATTTCATTATTTAAGAGTCTCTCCCTCTGAAAGAGAAGGATGGTTGTGCTACCTCTGAGCTGGGTAAACAAGTGCCTGATTGCTGTGCTCTTGTACCCCTTTCAAATGTCAAAAAAGAGTAATTAGCAGGGCTAAATAAGCTCCAAATATCAACAAGGTGCTTTTCACATGACACAGAAAGTCACGTTTTTTTGGTAAGTAAGAAGAAGGTCTGGCGAGGACGTGAAGAACAATGCACTGACCGTTTCCCCATAAAAACGCAGACGGAAGGAGACGACCGTGTTATATGTTTTATTTATGGTGAGATGATGCTCTCACTTGGCTGAAGTCAATTTAACTCATCACTTGTGTTCATCGTGTCCTCCTGGTGTAGTCAAGACAGCTTTTGTCCACTCCAAGACTACGGCTGGTCAACTCAAGACAAGACTTAGACCAAGTCAAGATCAGTCTAGCCTTGTAAAGCTGCAGTGAGGAAAATAAGTGTTTGATACCCTGCCTATTTCGCAAGTTTTCCCACCTACAAAGACTGCAGAGGTCAGCTGTGAGAGACACGATCTAAAAAAATCCAGAAAACTACATACTTGTATGATTTTATTGCATCAAATAAGTACAAGATTGCCTACCAATCAGCGAGAATTCTGGCTCTCTCAGACCTTTTAGTGTTTTTCTAAGAAGCCTCCAATTCTACACTCATTACCTGTGTTAATTGCACCTGTTTAGAGACTTTGGATGACAAATGCTGCAGCTCCAGATACTCAGTCTATGGTAGAAGTGTGAGGTAAGACAGTGTCACCACTTCTCCAATTTGGTGTCTCCCACAAGTTGTTGACAGTGAGTTTATAGGTTTTACTCTCCAGCAGACGTTTAGTACATATTTCACACAAAGCACGTCTGAATATGGTGGATATTTAGTTTGAACAGCATTCGTTTTACAGCAGGTTTCACTAACGTTGAATTTCTTTTCTTTTTTTAAATAAATACTTGAGCATATCTCCTTTTCTAGAGTTTTTGAGGTTGTTTACAGACTAATATCTCCAAGTCTAGTGATTAATAGTGTTTGTTGAGGTTGTTTATGGACTAATTTCTTTTCTTTGTGTGGCACTTTAATTATTTATTTATTTCTCCCTCTCAGCGCTGAGGTCTTGGGTTCAAGTCCCCATCTGGGTTGGGTTTCCATGTTCTTCACAGTCTAAAAACATGGAGATCAGGTGAATTGACTCTGAATGACATGAATGAATGTGTATATTGTGTGTATATGCCCAGAAATGGTTGGCACTCTGTCCTGGGTGATCCCTCTAGTGCTGCCTACAGACCTTCAGGTGAACAGTCACTTCTGGATAAAAGTATTGGTTTCAGCTTCTCATCAGTGTGTGTGGTTGTGTTCTAAGTGTGTAAAAGGATTAACTGTAAAACATCCTTGGGTTTGAGAAAGGTGCTGTTTAAGTGTAACGTTTATTCTTTCATTAATTCTTATAGTAATTAATAGTGTTTATTGAGGTTGCATATGGACTCTCTCTTCTTCTAATGAATAATAATGTTTATTGAGGTTGTTTATGGACAAATATATTCAATTTTACTGATTAATGTTGTTTATTGTGATTGTTAATTGACTAATATCTACAACAACTTGTAGGAGAATTTTTTAATTTCCCAAAATGTAATTAAAAGAGGCTATATTGTCCTCACTCGTCTACTGTAGAAGAATGAGTATCTGGAGCAGCAGCATTTGGGGATTTTATCTTGAAATAAAAGTGTGTTAATAATTAGTTAGAAATACTGTGGCAGACCCCAAACTTTTGAATTGACAGCATCAAGCAAGTCAAGCATCAAGTTCTGACATTTTCCCCACCGGTTTAAAAAAATGCCGACAAATCAAACTTGCAGGCCAATGACATCACTAAGACAAATTCATAAATCAGACTAAACTGGTGTTGGATGCCCGCACTGAATCCAACTGATGCCCGCTCTGGCGCAGCGAATGCTCGACTTGCAGAAGTTCAGCCAGTCTGCCGTCAAGCCTGCAAAATCACAAAAGCTAATCAGAAAGAATACGAGCATGAGAGGGCGTCCTGCCGTTAGAGAGCCGAGGCAACTCTCACATTAATGCAATAAGAGAAAGAAATATAGATTAGAGGCATCAAAGTCCGGCTCATCCAATCAAATATTTAGCTCGGGCTTAAGTTTGAGGGGTGCCAAGAAAGAGCTTCTGAGGTTCAAAACGATGACTCTAAGATGCTTGATGTTCAGATGTGAGTGTTTATGTGCTGGTTGCATTTGGGTACGTGTCGGCCCTTATATAACTCTGATCAGGTGGGAAGAGCTTCTATTATCCCCGTTCCTTTAAAGGCAGTTCAATAGAGCATGCTCATACTGAACTTTAAAAGGGCATTTTAAATATCTGGGGGGCTCTCCTATGGCGAAGCCTTGTTGAATATTTCTAAGTGATGCTCTCAGAGACGGATGGACCACAGCAGCCTTGTTCAGTGACCCCGAGAATCCATTCTGTGCTTTAATAAGATCGGATGGCACAAAGCACTCATTCTGCAGAGCGCCTCATCACATTTACCTGAAAAAGACAGAGGAACAGAGAGAAAGACAGAGGGGGCTAAGGTGAGGGAGGGTGGCTTTCTCTATAATGGTTCTTCAACCTTTGTTCTGCGTGTAAATGAGTATTAGAATTTGTCTTCCAGTGGCACTTTGCCCACCCACGGGCAGTAAAGGTCAGCACATGACAGGGTTAAAAACCCCTATCGGTTCATTCTGACTACACAGGCCCCCTAATTACTATAGCAGCAACTGCAGGGAGGGGAACGAGGGAGGAGAGAAGAAAAAATACAACACGTAGAAGTCTGTCTCAAAGTAGAAGATAAGTTCTTATCTTAATCTACTGACTCCGCCGGCTTCATTTGTCAGGCTGGACTAGCTGAGGACGGGAGGGAAAAAAACAGGTTTCTGGTTGCCAGTGTTAATAGGAACATCTTTCAAGTCTTGGAGTGGGCTTGCAGGGGGGTGGCGGGGGGATGGTGGGGGGCGGGTATGATCATCCTCCGAACATTCGGTGACAACGCCAACGTGAGTTGCGTTCCTCGCAAGTGGTATTCCTGCTAAGAGCCACTAATTAGCGCCTTATCACCCGCCAAATGGCGGCATGCTGCAGACAGAGCCGCCTAGTTTGGAGTATTTATAGTGCTGGGTCCTGTGGCTGGGCATAGAGAGCGTTTCTGAACGAGTCCAGCCTCAACCTTCAAACAGAGTAATGAGAAAGCTATGAGCACACAGTCAAACTATTTCACGCCCTTGCCAAACCTGAGAAACAGGAAAGTACCCCCATTTGAGAGAAGAAAGCAAAACGTTTGACTTCGTATCATACCTGGTGAATCGCTGTAGGGGTGACTGTGCACATGTTGGGATGTAGCCATGGTGGTTTTTGTTGAGTCCAAGACAAGTCAAGACCAGACCAGGTCAAGATGAGTCCAAAAAGAGTATGGTCTTCTTTAAAAACAAGCCACAATTCAAAAACCAAACCTGCTACATCTGTCAAATTCATAAAATTGACATGTGATGTCCTGAAAGTCTCTGAAATAGTCTTCACTACTGAACTAGTAGTCAGTTCTTTGTAATGTAAATCTGAATATTAGTGGCAGATTTGTATATTTGTGTTAATAATTTCATAAAAACAGTCCTTTTATATTCATTAAACAAAAGATATCAAGCTTTATATCTATATAATTTATATGTAATGTGGTAGTCGTCAATTAACTCATCCCATCCACTAGGGGGCTCTCCCCATCACTTTGCACTGTCCCTGACTCTAGGAAGCCTCCTCCGCTGCGTGTGATTCAGCCACCGCCTCTTTTTTGTACTACCGCTGATACACCGTCACTGGGGAGCCAACATGCTCGGAGGAAAGCTCAGGGTTCCCAGCTCCAAATGGACCAATCAGTAGACGCCTGAGCCAGTGGACATAGCACTGTGTGAGTGATAGGGAGAGAGAGAGCACCATCTACCCGCCCAGAGAGAGCACTGCCAATTTTTGCTCTCTTGGGCACCGGCTGTTGATGGCAAACAGCATGACTGGGATTCAAACTCGCGATCCTCTGGTCATAATGTCAGCGTCTTAGCCTGCTGAGCCACAGCGTAGGTTCTGTTAATGCTATGTCACTCATTAATTCATGACTCTGACCAATCACAGCCCACCACCTCCATATAAAAAGAACTAACCTGCTTTCTCGCTCTGCTGCTTTCTGTTACTGATGTTATAATGCTTCCCTCCTTCCTCCGTACCTCCGCCAGTGTCTATGTCCCCTGCCCTCCTTCTTCTCTGCAGGACCTCTTACTGCCTGATGCTCCAAGACTGGGGCCTTTCACCAAAAAAACCTTTCGATCCTGTAACTATTATAATTTTACAAATCAAAATATATGATTAAAATTGATGGATTTCAACATGAAAAAAATCTGCATGAAAACAAAAAAAGGCTTGTACACTGTGAATCCATCCATCATCGTGTTGAGTCCTCATATCCCTTCACTGGGCACTAAGTAGGGCATTCCACTGTCTCAGCCAGAGCCAGGATGGTGCGCCAATCTATCACTGATGGCAGATACAGACATACACACTGCAGGACAATTTAGAGAAACCAATTCACCTCCATGTTTTGGGGCTGTGGGAGGAAACCTCTGCAGAGTCTCTGGCAAACAAAAGACCCCAGTGCTGAGAGGCAAATGTGTTGTGCCACTGTGGTACCCATGTGATGAATATATATTATGAACACAAATGAACTTCAGAATTCCCTTTTTTGGAGAGGCACTGTTCAGAACAGCTCCATCAGACCCTGAAATTCTGCATCAAGTGGTCAATTTGAATCAAACCAGTGCCTACCAACACTGAACGTTCCTCAGTCCGACTGGCTAAATACATGAACAGATGGGATGACTTTGATTTGCTTGTATGAGTCAGTGTGCAGTGACCATTAAAATGAAGAAATAACAAATACATTGATAAACATATCTGGTTGAGAACATAAATTAAATTTGATGTGACCAAAGTCTAATTACTAGTGAGACCAAGACAAGTCCATGACATTAAAAAAAACATCTTCAGGCTGAACACTTGTACATTGAGTACATATAGGGTGAACGTATTCCTGATAACAACACTGATGTGGCCCGAACCTGGCCAAATGTATGCATTAGGCTATGTTCACACAGCAAGCCCAAATCTGATCTTGGGACTATCTAGATCAACAACAACCCAGAGTAATGGTAGTTTGGGGATCCAAGAAGCACATCCCAGGTTGCCAGGTCTCAAAAAACTCCCCAGTCGACTGTCAAACAGAAAGCAGCCCTACGCAAGCTTAAAACTAACCCAAAATCTAATCGAAAGTCTAATCACAGATGTTTGAAGAAGCACAAATTGATTATTTTAAAGTTTTTCTTTCATGTTCCACATAATTGTAAGCTTTTTTTTTCGTAATTAAATAATACTTTTCCTTCTACTCTGTTCTTATTTATATTTTCAGATCTCCTGAACCTTCTGCCTAAGGCATCTCTAGCTCAATTTTTTATACTATAAGAATTTTTTGACAGTCATGGTTCAATTTCAGAGCACTACAAAAACTGCAAACCTGGCAACCCTGGCACCAGTGTGGCTGTAGTTACTGACGCCTCCTTTGTTACCACAGCAAACCAAATAGATATGTTTGTGATGTCTGGATGGACAAATCTGATCTGATCACTTAGTAATAACAGTGTGAACAATCATTTCAACAGATGATATGGCTGTCAGAACTGTAGATAGATTGTGATTTGCTGTGATTGAGCACAGTTCAGCCAGTAGTATTGAGGCTTGTTGTAAAGCCTTATTGCAGTGGGTAAGATCTCGCATGATGCTGGTTAAACACAGAGCAGCTGTATCAGTCTGACAATGAATTATCTGCTTCCAGAAAATGACAGATACAGCTATGCCATGTTAGAGTGGCATGATGTGCACAAGTGTAAAATACAAAGCTTTAACAGGGCCATCAGTAAATGATAACAGGCAGAGGTCAACAACACAAGCTAACAAACCAAAAGTAAGGTCCAAAGAGTAGTCAGGGCCCAGGCCAGAGTCACAACCAAGAACAGCAAACAGAAAAACTATATGTGACCCCTCCAGAAAAACCCGACCAAAGTAACTTTTTTAAATTTAAATCTGTTTGTACATTTAATTCGCATTAACATTTATTTGGGCTTTTTTTGCATTTCTACATTTATTTATTTACTTATATAAATGTATTTATTGATGTATTTCTACATTTATGTATTCATTCATTTATTTCAACATTTCTGTGTACACATGCAACATAAAAAGCTCAATGACTGCAAACATGTTACAAACATACAATATAAAGACTGCGGGACGTGTGTAAAAAGCATCAGACGATTACAGGAAGGTTGTTGGTGGTTGGCAGGCAGGTCTTTTGCATGTTTGTGTGCACTGTTAAGTGTTGTCTTTTTGGGCTCAGTCATGTGTGATCTCAAGTCTTTCAGTTATCATACAAAAGTGTTGGTAAAAAAAAGGCCTTTTTGGGAAACACAATACCCATCACTAGCCTGCATTACTAAGAGACACCTGAAAACAGTGTGAGATTGTAAAAATGGCATCTACCAAGGACAATGTTAGTCCACCAGACAGTGTTTCTATGACAGTGTAAGACATTTTTTTTATAGGTGCAACATCCAAGCCACCTCCTGAGGCAGGGGTGTTCCTTATTTCAAGATCTGAAAGTTTGCAACCCTAGCTATAGGACCAGGGAAACATGACACCTATTGTTCTTCTCTACAGGGACTAGACAACCTATGCATCTGTGTCAACTTAGAGTAGCTGAATTCATTTATTAGAGACTTTTTCCACAAACTTTTGGACATATATAGTGTATTACCCTGGGCATAATACCCAAACAGAAGTGAAACATGACCGAATTGGAATTTGACCACATTTAACAGTAAAACACAGATACACACACTAGTGAACAGTGAGCATGCTTGCCTGAGTGGGCAGCTCTTTTCACGGTGCCCGGGAAGCAATTTGGAGTTAGGTGCCCTAGTCTGGGTTCAGGGGATCAAACCACAGACCTTCCGGTCACAAGCTTACTTCCTTAACCACAAGTCTTCGGTTCATGGTTTGTATAGTGAAAAGTAAACAAAATCACACGTTCACAAGCAAACAGCAACATATTTTGAAGGCTCCTCTCGAACATCCTGCTCGGTTAACGCAACATTTCAGCAGAAAACAAGACAGAGCAGATTCTCTTTGACCCGCCTCACCTCTCGTGATTTGCTTTACAACACAAGCAATTAAAATCAGACTAAAATGCCCCTTCTTTCCTGGCACATTTCTTCCTTCTCAGCGATTTCGCCCTTTAAGTAAATAATACAACATTACAACCCTGCTCACCCCCCCTAAAGGCCCTGCTCATGAACGCCGTGCTGTCTGTCAAGCTTCTATGAAAAATTCTCCTTTGCTTTAGCAGCCTAACGGAGTAACAGCACACACAGGCTGCTTTATTCACAATGAATCACAGCACGCTGGTGATATGACGAGACCAGCTGTGTTTCAGTGAGTTGATGCTGTAAGACTGTGCCAGGATTCCAGAGCCAAAGAAGAACTGACGACCAAGAAGAAAGTTGAAAAGTGCTAGAATTTCCACAATGCCTTAGGTGAGAAGAAAGAGAGAGAAAGAGAGAGAGAAGAAAAAAAACTGTCAAATGTGTGAGAGCAAATCTCAGAAGATTAATTTGAAGCGCTCACTGAATTGTGATTCCTTTTCTTTAATTAATAATAGAATTAAGCGCTTTGTTAAAAAAAACGTTCCTGGTGGAATTGGGCCGTTGGCGATTTTTTGTTCTTCCCACCCGCAGCCAACAAAAGAATTACACATCTCTGCCCGACTTTCACACAACTCTAAATTTGCTGGTGTCGGCTCGCAATTGCTCATGTCGGGTGAAATTTGTCTCGCTAGAACACTGTGTTACTTGGAGATGATTTCTGCGTTCGGCCGAGACAACTTGACAGAAAATCTTTGAGATTTCTGGAATGGTAATGATGGAAGTGGAATTAAGTGCGGGTGTTGGAGGCTACATCATGGCACTCGGAGATACTTTTAACATATAAATTGCTCTTCATCCATCCACTCACTTGGAGCAAATCCATCAGAGCCACCTGTGAAATGACACGGAGGTTGTAGGAAGTGAAACGCCACTATTTTACAATCATCTCCACTTTCTTTCGCGAATTCATCCAGCATCTCCGCATTGATCTCTGCTGTTGTTTCTGCGCTGATATAACAGCACGTAAAAAAATCTCTCTTCAGTGAACATCAATGTAAAAGCTTTCCTTTTTTGGGACCCTATAAGCGCCATGTTTCAATGTCAAAGGAAAGCGCCACAGGAACAAAGCCCCCTTCCTTCGCTTAATGTGTTTCCAAAGGGCAGGTGAGGTCCACGCCGGAGTGACATTTAGCTTCGGCCCTTGGCGCACACATTTTGGGTGTTGTGGTGCTCACGCACAGAAGCTTCTGGTCTTCTGGGAGCCTGGCGTGCCATCTAAAAGCACACATTCACAGCCTGGTTTACATGTGGAGTCTGTCCAGGAGATGAAAAGACCTTCCAAGCACTGCGAATGTGATGACAAAACCATGCTGTTTTCTAACCCAACTGTACACTTCAGTTTTGGTCAGAATTTAAAACAAAAAGGTAAATTGTCATATATTATTTAATCATTACACATTCAGTAAATTGCTATGCAAATAGTATGTATATCATGTATCTCTACGGGTCCGTGTATCTCTCAGCACTCCTGAACCAGAGACCGTGATGCGTCTTACCTGAGCTAAGAAGAAAAAGAACTGGACTGCTACTCAGTGCAGTTCAAAGCCCTTTTCAGATCAATTTTGCATTTAATTTTGGAAATCAACCTAGAGTCTCGAGAATTCAAGATGTCTGAAGTCCAGTGTACAGTTTCTACAATCTCAGATCAAATCAAATCAAATTTATTTATAAAGCGCTTTTTACAACTGATGTCACAAAGCAGTTTTACAGGGTTAGTAATAATAAACATCAAATCATTAATCCCTAATCCCCAGTGAGCAAGCCAAAGGCAACAGTGGCAAGGGAAAACTCCCTCAGAGCTGGAGGAAGAAACCTTGGGAGGAACCAGACTCACATGGGGGACCCATCCTCCTCTGGCCAACTAATTCTAAGTTTGTGATGGTTTGAAGTGCCATGTCTGCTGGTGTTTAGTCCAAAGTCAACGCTTTAGAGCAGTTCATGCTTCCATCTACACACCCAAGGCTTTTTAAGACAGACATTAGATACTCACCTCAACCACCACCAATGATCAGCATCCCCCTGCAGCAGGTCGACACCCGAATGATAGTAAAGATGGAGATGATTAGGAGTGGGCCAGGACATCAAACGACTATACTCTTTTAGAGGAAATGACCAGGGATCTTCTTTGGATGGCACATTTATGCAGTACACTGTCCTCATCACTGTAGTGGGCCATTCAGAGCCACAAACACAAAAATAGCGCCTCCTGTTGTCCACCAACACCACGCCCAGCAGCGAAAAAGCCTTCCTTGGGGGCCTCCCATCAAAGCTGCTGGTTTGACAGTAAGTATATTTGACACTGAAGTAAAGGTAATGCAAATGTAATTCAAGAGTATCACATGCTAATGATTATGCAAATTAAATAAAGCTTATAGAAAATGACAATAACTCTAGACTATATTTGTTATAACAGAGTAGAGGACAGGCTTGGGGACAGGCGTCCTTTTACCATTGGCCAGCGTTTTCTCAGCCCAGCCTGTCCTGCATGATGTACGTAACGCTGCGGTATCTTCTCCCGGCAGAGCTCCGATTGTTTTGATATTTTTATGAACATGTCCTCAATCATAAATCACTGGTGGAAGCTCGGGTCTCCAGCTCCTCGCTCTGTGTTCAGCATCGCATCAGATTACAGGTGAAAGACGAAGCTCCTCACAGAAGCTTGAGAGCAACACTCAACAAACTGCATCCCAGAGGTCACATACACACCACAACAAGCTTTAATATGTCATTTATGTTCAGAAATAATGCAGATTTTAGTTAACTAGACGTCTCTTGTTATTTTTGCTGTGAAATTTTATAATATGATGTTATTACATAATTAACTGCATACTTATATGTAATGATCCTGTATTGACAGGCACAGTTGGACTGAATGGAAATGGATGGAAATGGACTTCCTGTCCATAAAACAATCCGCACGGGAGTAACAGTTAATCAGTTTTAAACCTAAACTGTTCTGTCCTGCCGGGAGTCCCTGAGACCACCTTTTTAACAGCCTGATACTTTGATAGAAACTGCAGATCAATGAAAATACATGCAATTGTGACAGATGCTGTTATTATTTGTAGGTGAATGTAGAGTAAGGAGTCTTGCTCAATGATTCTGTTTGGCAGTGCTGTTTGATTGCCCAAATTGGGGATCACACTCTGCCACGTAGGGGGTCAGTGGTGTTATCCACTATTCTATACTATATTGCTTATAAAGAAATGTATGCACAACTTTTGTTTGGGCTCTCAGACTCTCTACAGCACAAGAGTAAAAGCACATATGTGGACAAACTGTTTCCAAGAATTTCCTAAACTGTAAATTATCATTTTAATTTAATAACTTATTAAAATTAAAATGTATATTCAAGTGACAAAAATAATAGATGTACCCATATTTGCAATAATAATAATAATAATAATAAATACATTAATGGGGGGGCACAGTGGCTTAGTGGTTAGCACGTTCGCCTCTCAGCGCTGAGGTCTTGGGTTCGAGTCCACATCTGGGCGGAGTTTCCATGTTCTCCCCGTGTCTGCGTGGGTTTCATCCGGGGTCTCCGGTTTCCTCCCACAGTCCAAAAACATGGAGGTCAGGTGAATTGGCTACTCTACAATGTCCATGTGTATGCATGTATGTGTGTGTGTGTGTGTGTGCGTGTGTGTTCACCCAGCGATGGACTGGCGCCCTGTCCTGGGCTTAGTTGAATGGTGTAATGTCCTGCCCTGTGCCCAGTGAGGGGGTAGGGGACTAACCGCAACCCTGATAAGGATTAAGCGGGTGTGATAATGAATGAATGAATGAATGAATACATTAATAATAATAATAATAATAATAATAACAGGACACTTCATTTTGTTTTACTCAAATCTGGAAGACGATTCAAAGTCATGATGCTTCTGGCAGCTTAATCCTGACCTAAGTGCCATATGCACAGGTTTGCTTATAGATGGTAAGGACATTTCTCTACCAATTTTTGGGGTGAAACAATCGTACCTACCAATTTTTGAATGAATTCATTCACATTGTCCTTGGAGATGATATTTCAGATTTTGCCTCGCAGAGGCTCAATCTCCATGATGATGTTTAGACATGCTAGCATCTGATTGGCTGAAAGAGAGGTGCTATCTGCAAATATTGTCCTTACATCCACACAAGAAGGTGGCGTGAGCATAACAGTGTGCTAAAAAGAGTTTCTTCAGGGTTTCAGGTCAGGTTAAACAATTAGTTATGACCATCTTCAAGTCCTCCAGGATTGGTCACAGGATGCTGCCTATAGGGTGGGGCCTGCCTTGGTTCAGGCTACGGGACTGCAGTGCCTGCTCTTTTTTTTCGTAAGTCCTTTGTTAATGCCATTCCCCCCAAAAAAAATAAATTAAGGTAAACTGTGTATAACCTCGTCCACCAAGAGACCACATTAGCATCACTGCTGAAACTGATCTGGTACCCAAATAATACCAGCTATGTGATGGTTCTGAGCACTGCTGAATGGGATATCCAAAGCGTAATTTACTGAGTCTCCTAATACACACCCACTGCCGGCCCGGATCTAGGATTTTTGAAAGGGGGGGGCATGGGTTATGGACGGGAGTGTGGTGTAATGCAGGTTTTTCTCACCTTTCTTTCATTGCTTTCTTAATTTTTTATGAAAAGGGGGGGGCGTGCCAGTACTGTACTATCTCATGGATGGCTAGAGATCAGTTCTTCCCTTTATCTCTCTTTACCTGAGCTTAAATATCAATAGCCCCGCCCCTGAGATCTACCATTCCCTTGGCAGGGAAGGACAAACAATTAAACAACCACTGAGCATTGCATTTACATAGCTCAGTGCTGTAAACAAAGCCTTGAAATGTCATTTACAATTGTTTTCAATTACCAGTAAGTACCCTGTACTCTCTAATTGCTAAGTGCTCCCCACCCCCAATTAAGATGGATACCGGCCTGCTGGTACCTTATTTATTTATTTATTTTATACACACAAATAAACATACACATCGCGAGTCCGTTAGCTGGTGATGTGGTCTGTACATATGTGATCACAGTAAAATGACACGATCCCAGCTCCCCAGTAACGATCTCTCCTAAGACTTAAGACACAAGTGGACCGGTATGGCTGAGTGGTGTCACTGTCCAGAGTTTGTGATGACTCAGTAGCAGAGCTGCCGCCCTCCCAGTCCTGCTCATCTGTTTTTATCAAACTGCAAGACAAAGCCGAGGGGACAGGCAGCGAAGGATTTTCTGCAATGTCAGGTCCCGGTGTCATATCACTTTAAATAAGCTCTGCGGACACGGGCCGCTGTTATTTTACATCTCCCGATGCTATCTGAGCGAGCGGCGCATTATGACTGCATTGTTTAAAAACAATGGCCAGGCCATTCGGATCAGAACGGGCCTGCGTTCCTCTCCCGGGCTTTTATTTGTCAGTAAGTAGTAGCGTGAGGGTTTGGTCAGGTGAGCCAGCCCATAAGTAGTTATACTCAGGCTTTTGTCACGACAAGTCAGCGCACAACAGCCAACCTGTCAGCCTGTCTGGAAGGCCTCGGATGCTATGCATAATTCCTTTAACTCAAGGTCAGACACGTATCTCTCTGATTGCAGTAATAGTGTGACTACGCCACCTCGTATCCACAGCTCCTCACACTGCCTGGGCGTAATTTATTTAATTAACTCCGCACTCAGGGTGCTTCTGCTCAAATCTCGGCTTGTTTTGCTATTTGCATACAGCGTCAATGTAATATGCCATGTTTGCCAAGCAAAAGGTCACTAATGACGGTCTTGCAGCCACTTGAACATGCATATATTTGAGACATGAGCAGACTTGTGTAAATGTACATTACAGTAAACAGCACTCGGCGGTCATCTGAATAGAATAAATGCAGTGACTGATTCTCTTCTGCAGTAATGGATGCAGTATTTCTTTAAGCCATGACTACATTACTTAACTCAGCTCATCATTAGATCGCTAATATGACAACCAGTAAACACTCCAAAAGTGATGCAAAACATCATACAACATCCAGCCATAACATTAAAACCACCTTCTTCTATCTACACTCACTGTTCATTTTAGCTCCACTGGGCATGCAGGTGCACTTTGTAGCTCTTCAATTACAGACTGTAGTCCACTGTAGACTGTAGCAGGTGGATCATTCTCAGCACTAGAGATTAGAAGAAAAACTCAACTGAGAGTGGACAGTGAGTGGACAGTGTTTAAAATCTCCAGCATCTCTGCTGTGTCTGATCCATTTGTAGCAGCACAACACACACTAGCACACCACCACCACGTCAGTGTCACTGCAGGGCTGAGAATGATCCACCTCCCAAATATCATTGTATAACATGTCCCCATACCTTAATTTCCACAAATTACAGAAATTATTTTGTAAGAAGAATATCTGGCAACATATACAGAGCTTACACGGTGGCTTAGTGGTTAGCACGTTCGCCTCTCAGCACTGAGGTCTTGGGTTCGAGTCCACATCTGAGCAGAGTTTCCATGTTCCCCTCGTGTCTGTGTCTCCGGGGACTCCGGTTTCCTCCCACAGTCCAAAAACACGGAGATCAGGTGAATTGGCTACTCTAAAACCGTCCATAGACACGTGTGTGTGTGAGTGTGTGTATGTATGTGTGTGTGTGTTTGTTTGTGCACCCAGCAATGGACTGGCGCCCTGCCCTGGGCTTAGTTGAATAATGTAATGCCCTGCCCTGCGCCCAGTGAGGGGGTAGGGGACTAACCGCAACCCTGATAAGGATTAAGTGGGTGTGATAATGGATGGATGGATTTAGTAAGAAGAATATCTGGCAACATATACAGGGAGGCACGGTGGCTTAGCGCTGAGGTCTTGGGGTCGAGTCCACATCTGAGTGGAGTTTCCATGTTCTCCCCGTGTCTGTATGGGTTTCCTCCGGGGACTCCGGTTTCCTCCCACAGTCCAAAAACATGGAGATCAGGTGAATTGGCAACTCTAAAGTTACGCTGGTGTGTGTACGTATGTGTATGTATGTGTGTATGCCCAGATATGGTTGGCACTCTGTCCTGGGTGATCCCCCTAGTGCTCAAAGCAGTCCTCCAGGTGGACGGTCGCTTCCGATTGAGAGTACACGGTGAGCGACTGGCTGCTGCTTCTCGTCGGTGTGTGTATATAAAGTGTGTTGATTGTAAAGCATCCTTGTGTGTCTTGAATGGCACTAAATAAGTGTAATGTGTATGTATGTAACATCTGGCTGTGAAAAAAGAGGGATATTTTCCAGTGTGTTGGCAAATGAATATCCCCAGTGGAGAACGTGAACCTGCAAGGTTGGGGGCAGATGCAAACATCAGTCAGCGAGAGCCAAAGTGGGGTTTAGTGGCCTGACAGTGGTTCTGCAGCCCTTGTGGGCGAAGCTCTTTGAAAACTTTACTTTCACTTTCAAAAAACATTTGCTGCTTGACTTAGAAACCCCATTCCCAAATGATGTCACCGCTCAACGATGAGTGACGCGTCAGGAAGGGATGTTTACGATGCTCACGTCTACCTCTATTTTGGGTTGCCAGATACCTTGACACATCCTACTTGTATCTCAACGATATTAGGAGGATCAGCATGTGAGAACGGGTTCAAAACCAGGATAATGTCGATGAAATGTAAAGTGCTGTTCAGATATGAAGAAGTGAAACTTGTTAAACTAACCATTGGAACTGGCTATTACTTCTTGTGTTCATTTAAATGGAGTAATGTAAAAATAATTTGGTTTTATTCCAGTCTAGAGCCTTGTCTGTGGGAAGAAATAATGTCAATTAGACGTTGTCTTTACTATACATTAAACACTAACAGAGAAGGTGATTTGGGCCTGTTGAAACAGAATGTAAAGCCTATATAACAGAGTATATATATATGGTCATTCTTCTATTTAAGGATCAGGATTGTATTCGCCTGCCTGACGTCATATTAATACTTTCACATCTAATAGCATGAGACATCAACCAGCAGTTTAGGACGTAGCTCTCTGAGAGCAATGCATGCACTGCCGGTACTAAAAGCTGCGTATAACTGTTTTATATTCCCGAAAACCAAGCCGGTAATCATGCACCAGCAATGGAGTGAACATGGAGTGCTATGAGTAAGTGCATTCAGTTCATACAGAGAAAAGCAGCTGCGCAGATTCTGAAAACTGTTGCTGCCACTGTTCCACAGTAATAATTAAAGGTCACTGTACACAAGTATGAATGAAGAGTGTACGCTGACCTTTGTTGATCTTTTTGTTAAATAACAGAATATTGCTCTAAAGAAGAGACATTTTGGGAAGCGAGTGTGTGGGAACATGATGTGAAAAGCTGTGAAGCCGGCGGTCATTAGACTATGCTCATTGTAGGGGTTTGCATATCAATCGCTAATGCCGTCTTGTTTTAGTTAATCCAGGCCATCAGGTAGCCGTGGAGTGTAGAGATCAAAACCCTCCCACTGCACTGGACATTTGGCACGGAGGTCTGCACTGCCGAGCCTGGCCTAATGCTTCAAAGCAAAGTGCATTTCCACCTGCAGCTAAAGCAGTGTGTGTATTTACCTGGAATACACCTGTAGTTATCTGTATTTGTTTAGCATGCTATGCTAATACATCGTACAGCACATGTACATTGTAACAGATACATAATGATTTAAAGATTGAGTATAGTCCATAATGTTCAATAGTGTATCATAAAAGCTCATTATATCCAGCTTTTCTAGAGAAATGAGCAGATAGAACAACACAATCTGATGTAGCTAAAGGTTCTGATGTAGCTAAAGGTTCTGATGTAGCTAAAGGTTCTGATGTAGCTAAAGGTTCTGATGTAGCTAAAGGCTCTGATGTAGCTAAAGGTTCTGATGTAGCTAAAGGTTCTGAAGTAGCTAAAGGCTCTGATGTAGCTAAAGGTTCTGATGTAGCTAACGGCTCTGATGTAGCTAAAGGTTCTGATGTAGCTAAAGGCTCTGATGTAGCTAAAGGTTCTGATGTAGATAAAGAATCTGAAGACCAGAGTTTGTGATGTCGACAGTAGAAAAATGAGACAAAAATCATCCTTTGATCAGTGTTGATATATGATATCTATTATCTATAATGAAATTCAAGCCAAATCATGATCAGGGAAAACTGTGAACCTCTGTTCTTGAGGGCAAATTGTAACCTGAGTACTAGTAGAGTATTTGGTTCAGCACATGGATCCACTCTAGTTCATATTCAGACACTGTGAAGAGCAGCTTTATGTCTTTAAAAAGAAAAACAAATGTAGCTTTGATGACCAAATACTGAGATCAGTCTGGATATAATAAAACACAATTACATTTGAGGCATTTAGCAGAAGCTCTTATCCAGACCGACTTACAGTTGGGGGTTAGGTGCCTTGCTAAAGAGCATTTCAGTCACGACCTGCCCAGGGATCTAACTGGCATGTCACATGACTAGATCCCTAACCACCAGATCACAGCTGCCATAACCACAAGGCCACACAGTTTATAATCTTAGATAAGTTATAGTATGTGTATGTAATAATGTCCTGCTAGACCTTTAGCAGCCTTTACTTAGGTTTCATTTGTGTTTCATTTAAGCCGTAATGGGTCACTGTATAAATGAATGAATGAACGTTACACTTATATAGCGCCTTTCTAGATACCCAAGGACGCTTTACAATCAGCACACTCCATTTACACACACTCAACCACACACACCGGCGAGAAGCAGCAGCCAATCGCGCACAGCGTACTCTCAACCGGAAGCAACCGTCCACCTGGAGGACTGCATCGAGCACTAGGGGGATCACCCAGGACAGAGTGCCAACCATATCTGGGCAAACATACATACATACATATACACACGTTGTATTCTATGGACGATTTTAGAGTAGCCAATTCACCTGATCTCCATGTTTTTGGACTGTGGGGGAAAACCGGAGTCCCCGGAGGAAACCCACGCAGACACGGGGAGAACATGGAAACTCCGCTCAGATGGGGACTCGAACCCAAGATCTCAGTGCTGAGAGGCGAACATGCTAACCACTCAACCACCGCCGCCCATGTCCTGTACTTGATTGGCAAGTTTAGCTGCCTAATATACAAAGCTAATTTATATATACTATGTTCTTATTGCATAATAATTCATTAATAATAATAATAATAATAATAATAATAATAATAATAATAATAATAATAAAAATAATAATTAATAATAATAATAATAATAATAATAATAATAATTATTATTATTATTATTATTATTATTATTATTATTATTGCAAAGATTGGTATATCTGTTATTTTTGTCACTTGAATATACATTTTAATTTTAATTATTTATTATTATTAGGTATAATTGATGAAAATAAGGCCATTTAAAAGTGAATAAGGACGTACTGTGTGAAGCACAGAGATATATGAATTAATGACCCCAACCCTGTCCCTCAGACCCCCTGGCTAGAGAGGGTTTAGTAATAATTGACACAACATTTTCTATGAATTTTCCAATGGAAAACTGTACATAGTCACTTTGGTCTGCATCATTACAAGATGTCTCAGTATTGCTACAACCCATAAGATTAAGACTTTCCTTCTATACAGATTTGCTCTGCACAGCTCACACATTTCAATACAAGTTTATAAATGTCAATTTCTTGTATAATAATGATAATTATAGCAATTATAATCCATTTTACATACCAGCTCATAGTTTTCTGCAATAAAACAGTACATAAATAAACAATAACTAAGCTCTACAGATGTTAAGCACAGTTGTTAAAGTAGACTGTAGACATTAGTTTAATATCATAGGTTTGGCTAATGTGTATAATACATATCATAATAATGAATAATGGAGTGGATTTCCTCTGTTGTCAGGAGTGAGTGGAGATTATAAAACCTGGAGGTGGAGTAGTGAGCAGAAAGTTTTGAGTGTTGAGCAGAAGTGGCTGCTGCTGCATACTGATGCACATTTCATGTTCACCAGTTACTGACCACATAGCTGCTCTTGTAAGGCCATTTTTTGAATGGTTTTCCATTCGGAGTCTAGAACTGACACTGATATTTGCAAAGAACTCCAGGAACAGCACTGTGACTGATACACTCATGCTAGCACCAACACACAATACTATTGTAAGGGTGGCTTCTTCCATTTTTACTGGGTCACCTCCTTCTCTGGCTCAGTGACTGGTTGCTGGGGCGAGCCCCTGTCCCCTTATTGGTTAGAGCCAGTAATCAGCTCATCACGCTCAGCTGGTTACTGACTTTCTAAAAGGCACTGGTGCAGCCGTTTGGTGCGAAGTTATTTCAATCAATTAGCCATTGAATTTCCCTTTCCTCATCTGTAGACAGGTTTTTGTAGGGGCCCAGCTCTGCCCCGACTTCACTCCCATGAATCTCCTTTTCCCAGTCCCTGGTCTCCTCTAAGTCTAGTGTAAGGGGGTCAGGGATGTTGCTGTCTTTATTATTTTCTTGGGGTGATTTGAGGGATTTTTTCTTGCCCAAGGAGGTAAATCTGCAAGCCTAGCAGACTACAGTCATAATTCCAGGCTTGGTGCGGTGTGGCGGCTCTTCTTCCCTTTTGGCACTGTTTTCCATAGAAATCTCCTGTAGCCAAGGCAGCAGAACCGTCAGGGAGGCTTACCATCCTAGGCCTCCTCAAGTGGCACAAAACCTGTAGAACATAGGAATCTGTTTAGATCTACCCCAGGTGGCAGTGCACCTCTGGAAAGGGTAGAGCCTTTGCCATTAATGCCTTGGAGGTAGGTTTTGTTCTATTTTCAGGGCTTATTTTTCCCTTCAAGTGAAGCAGAAACATGTATAAAGAAGAAAGCATGTTGTGGCTGATTGGCTACATTATGTAACCAGCATTAAACACTTGGTGGTTCTCCCACATTAATTCTAGGGAGCCCAAAATCACATTGTGATTGGTTGGATGGTGTGTTCCTCTTCATTCCACAGTCAGTAGAACACAATCATCCAGTCATCGCAATCTGCTCCTTGTCAAAGTCACTCAGACTCTTATTGCCAGATGTTTAAAGCTGGTTTCAGGAGGAATGTGAAGGAGGTGACTGGAGACAACCACATCCTTACACTCTTATTAATGGTTTTAAAACAGTGACCGAAGGCCTTGGAGTTGTTTAAATAGTTCAGGCTCTGCTGTGGTTATCAGGATGTGTTTGGTCATGAGATCTGAAAAACTGGAGCTGGACACCAAGATCTTAACTCCATCACACTGATATAATCCATTTCCAATGAGTGATTTACATATAATCTGCATAAAGGTATAACGGAGCTTGTGTTGTATGTCCCAACCCTGTCTCCTTCCAGTCTCTGCTTTTTTGTTTATGTTTACGTTATGTCGTCCACATGCTATGCCATGTCTCTGTTCAGTGTTTCAGTACTTTTTGCACAACTTGCTTCTCTAACAAGGAGCTTAACAGCAAAATTCACAACAGCTGTTTGATCCATGAATCCAATAATTTCCTGCTTCAGTTAGAATTGGTATTTAAACTCCTCCTCATCACTCTGTTCACATTCTGACATCATCACACCAAGACCACACCTAACAATTGATCAGCAGTAGCTCAACATTGTGAGGCTTCAAACAGGATGTTTTCAGACAGAAGTGAGCACTGAGCTTAGAGTGTCACAGAGTGTCATCAGCAGGTTGTAACAGAGATACAGAGAGACTAGAAGAGTCACAGAAAGGCACAGAAGTGGACGTCCTTTGGCCACATCACACACTGATGCCCGCTTCATTGTGAACAGTGCCCTGCAGAATCGGATGATGATGCCACACAACTCCAGGCACATTTAAGAGAGGTGAGAGGCTCCCAAGTGTCACTTCACACCATTTGAAACCATTTACATCAGTATGGTCTGTGTGCTAGATGACCTGCAAGGGTACCTAACTACACCACTAGGCACAGGCGGCATTGTCTTGCATGGACCAGGGAGCATTTACGCTGGACGAGGGACCAGTGGGCCTCAGTGCTGTTCACTGATGAAACTCATTTCACGCTGAGTAGAAATGATGGAGATGTCGGAGACGTGAAGGAGACACTATGCATCAGCCACTGTTGTCACCAGAAGAGCCTTTGGTGGTGGTGGTGTTAGTGCATCTAGTCAATACAGCTCTGCCCTACACTGTATGAATGGTACAGTGACAAGCCCAGACTACTGTAATGACATCATTAATCCAGTCATTCTGCCTCTGCATGAACAACACAGGCCTCATTTCATCTTCATTTATGACAATACTCCAGTGCATCAAGGCCACATCATTAGGGAACGGCTGCTGGTGACTGAGGTATCTCAAATGGAGTATCCTGCACTTTCTCCAAAACTGAATCCCATAGAAAACCTATGAGATCAGCTGAGTCACCGTGTAGAGGCTCGTAACTCTGTACCCCAGAACCTCAATGACCTGAGGGTTGCCCTTCAAAAAGAGTGGGATGCCAGGCCTCAGCAGACAATAAGTTGACTTGTGAACAGCATGAGACATCGTTGTCAAGCTGTAATTGATGCTCAAGGTCACATGACACATTATTGAGACATTGACATTGTTTGTTGGGGTATAAACACCACTGTTGTTGGCTTTTGTTTCAGTAAATAGTTTGAGATTTGGAATCATCTTTTCATGCTTCTACTTACTGTAAATGCTCTACTTTCATGATATAATATCACTTTAGCATGAACCTTTTAGGTTTTCCTAAATTTCACCCGAAAGCCAAATATCCCTACATTTTGTGAGCAGTGTATATAGACATGAATACAGTTCCGAATAAATAACCAGTTTTAAAACAGAACATTTTAATTTAGCGATTTAAAACATAGTAAATGAAGGTCCACTCTTGCTTCCAATCTACATATGTATGTCCACTTTGAGAAGACAGGTCAACACTATGGGTCTGAAAGAATGAAGGGCCGTCAGAAAGCCTGCACTGAGAAAAGGAAATAGACAATAAAATTATATATTACACACAATTCAGTGACTGACAGAGGTCACTAAGAGGGTCAGAGTCAGACGAACGGCTGTTAAGAACGTGATTGTGGCCACTTTTGGCCGAGTGTCCTTACGTCCGTCAGATCTCACAGTGAGCCCGGGTTCTCGTTAGCTCATGACTAATCTGAGATGTGTGCAACAGGTTTGTGCTCTGCAAGCTGCTACCATGAGTTCACAAAGTCATAACAAAGTATGAATGAGTGCCTTGTTGAGTTCATGCCAGGTGTGTGTCATTTCGTTAAGCCCAGAGAAGGAGAGCTATGAGAGCGTTACCTTAAGCCACAATCAGCCGTCATCATCTGACTCCAGCACACCAGAACCACTTTACAGGCAATCAGCGATTAATTCAGCGTAACGTAATTAGGTCATCTTAGAATATTGGATTAAAAAATACAGATTTTAAAGCATATCTGGACAAAAGTATTGGGCTGCCTCATTCATTGTTACTTCCACAGTCAAAGGGCTTCAAATAATTTTGTTGAGGTAACCGTCTCTAGTCTATGCTCTACATTTCAGAACATTGTTGTGAAGATTTGATTGAGCGAGAAGAATGTTAGTGAGGTCAGAATGCTGGATGATCACCAACCACCTCATCCCCACCTCATCCCAAACGCATTGGAACGAGCGCAGCTCCACTGATTCAAAGCACAATGTTGGAGGGCTTTATACCCCTCTTGCCCACCTGACATGAGACATGATGCCAACAGGTTCTCCAGAGAGTCCTATTCTATTAGCAGTACATCTGTACTGGGACCAGACAAGCTGTGATTGCATCTGTGTCAACTTAAAGTAGCTGAATACATTCATGAGAAGGCGTGTCTGCAAACTTTTGGACACATTGTGTATTTTACTGAAACAAGGCAGACGGCTTAGGTTCATTTTGAGGAATGGGGTGTGTGTTGGGAGGGGTAAAGGAGCAAAGAAAGGACAAAAACAAGAGCTGTTCTGTTTTCCTCTAGATTGTCATCAGTGGGTTAACAGCTAGTTATGATGTCCAGGCCAGCCTGAGCCAAAGCTGATTACTTATCTGACCTGCAGTTAAACGATGAGAGCATTTTTGTTACGTTTCCAGGACGGAAAACGAGAGCCGGCACTCCATGTAAATTGAAAAGCACTTTAGCCACATGACCAGTCTACCTCATCAGTAATGGAGCGGAATGACAATGCAGGTCATGCAATGGAGTGGGCAGCCCAACGATTCTCATTAAACATGCACCTACTCAAAGACAAACAAGCTCAATAACACGCTTTTCCTTTTAAACTCCACACTCGGCTCTCCGGATTGCCGCTTCGGTGTTTTGAGTAAACTTGTGGGCTGTGGAAAGTGGAACATAGATGAGTGGTGAGGACTGATGGTGCTGATGGTGTTTTACACTAAAATGACTCATGAATTGAAACAATTTATGGACTTTTTGGTGCCGTCCTTAACCTTTATCATTTTAGTCATTTTTCCTTAAAGTCAGAATTCAGTAGAACATCAATGCACATGTTTTTTTTAATGCACCAACAACACAGTTAGATCAGATATTTGGTTTATGAACTTTGTAGCATCTTGAGGTTTGAATTTGGATTAAGTTACTAGGTAATTAAATGAGAATATTTCTTAACTTCGTCATCGATTCGTGATGGTAGGCTGCACAGACGAGTCACTTCTCTCCAATGCCATCTGCCTCTGGTTGCTTGTAGCAGGCTAGCACCTGGTAATCCAGTCCATGTCTTAATGTTATCCATCCAAGTTATTGTTGGTCTTCCACATCTTCGGAATCCCTCCACAAGTCCAGTCATAACTTTTATCAACTTCAAAGCTAATGGGAAGTGATTTAAGCATGTGGTTTACTACTGTCATCAGGGCTGTGCCCAGGCAGAGAAGGATGCAGCGTCGTATCCAAAACAAAGCTTTAATGATGAACGTAAAACAGACCAACAGTGGCTATGAAACAAAACATGACTGTGAACTAAAGCTTGTTTTTTTATACGTTTGCCCATTTTCTCTCTTTCCCAATGTGGTAGTCGCCAATTAACCCAACCCATTATTGACTCCCCCCATCACTTTGCACTGTCCCTGACTCTAGGAGGGTGAGGACATGGACACGCCTCCACCGTTGCGTGCCATACAGCCACCGCCTCTTTTCTAACTACTGCTTGATACACCGTCCCTGTGGAACCAATGCGCTCCGAGGAAAGTTCTGGGTCTCTAGTTTCGAATGGACCAATCAGTAGACACCTGAGCCAGCAAACATTGCAATGTGTGAGTGATAGAGCCATCTACCCACCCAGAGAGCACACTGCCAATTTTGATGGCAAACAGCATGACTAGGATTCGAAATCGTGATCCTGCGGTCATAATGTCAGCGCCTTAGCCTGCTGAGCCACTCGGGGGCCCTGTGAACTAAAACTTAATGACTTGACCAAGACTAAATGAGGAAGACATACAATGATTGACAATGGCTGTGACACACGAGGGAGGCTTGACAGCCAGCTTAATCAAGACATAATGAAACGGCAGGGCTGTGTGATGACATGACGTTACAGGGGGTAGAGACACAATGTGAACAACACATATGGAGGATGTACACAAAGAGAGCACATGGAGACAGGACGGCACATGGTAAACATAAACAAACACGGAGCATATGGACAGAGTTGGGGCCATGGCGGGAGGGTTACGACTATGCTAGTTGGTTGCTACATTAGCCTCATAGTGCAAAAGATGCTAACTTTGTACAAGAAACCAAATCAGCTGCATTTGATAGAACATTTTTACCTTTTGTCATCAATTCATTTTCATCAATGTGGCAAGATATTTACATACATACACATTATACTTATATAGCGCCTTTCTAGACACCCAAGGGCGCTTTACAATCCACACACTTCATGTACACACACTCCGGTGAGAAGCGGCAGCCAATCGCGCACAGCGTACTTTCAACCGGAAGCGACCGTCCACCTGGAGGACTGCATCGAGCACTATGGGATCACCCAGGACAGAGTGCCAACCATATCTGGGCATACATACATACACACATTCATTCATACACACCAGGGTAATTTTTAGAGTATCCAGTTCACCTGATCTCCATGTTTTTGGACTGTGGGAGGAAACCAGAGTCCCCGGAGGAAACCCACACGGACACGGGGAGAACATGGAAACTCTGCTCAGATGCAGACTCGAACCCAAGACCTCAGTGCTGAGAGGCGAACGTGCTAACCACTAAGCCACCGTGCCGCCCAATATTTAACCCACAACTGCTGCCCAGATGCCATGGTTAAAGGGACTGCCCACTGCTATGTGTGTGATTTTACTCATATCTTATAGCTTGTGTGTGTGTGTGTGTTTGTGTGTGTACACTGCACATTTGTAAGAAATGCAAAAAACAACTGTCCTATGGGACTAAACGTTCCTCTTCTTTCTTCTTCTTTTTAGAGCATCCCCCCTCTTCCATTCATTATGCAATGTTCACACAGACTTACATACATCTGATATAAAAGCCACAAAATACTGCATGACAAGAAGCACAGAATGTATTCAACCTCAAAGGAAATCCAGCACAGATGCTGAATCGCAGGCCGAATGCTAGACACCCACAAATCTGTCCGAATGACCTCTGGCTATAAAGTGAAGTCTGCAGAAAAATACAAAAGCTCCTGCCATATTTACAGCTCTTATGGCTCAAGGCAAAGGCCTCATTCTGTTTGTTCTTTCTGATGTCGTAGCTGCAGTTAGTGACCTTTTCGGTTGGCATTAGTGCCAGCGTGGTGGCGGTGGGTACGGACGTCAGTGGGACGGCCTGGCAGAGTGGGCGAGGGGCCGCTCCTGCTGCAGTCTGCTGTGCCATGTGGAGGCCCAGATGTAGCAGGCGGAGTAATCCACGCTCACACACTCATGAAAGTGCCCATCTGGCCATTCGTGAACGCGCTAAGCCCAGAAAACACACACTTCCACACACAGACCCACTGGAGACTTGCACTCTATAGCTGCTGCTGCTGCTGTTCACTGTGGCGCTAACTAACTTCAGTAATAACTCCATGCTCTGTCGTAAAGAAATAGTTTGTCCAAAAATCTGATTTGGACACAGATTTAGAGTCCATATTTCACTTCTTAAGAACTGGAGCTGTTAGGCTAACAATGCTAACAAAGACAAAACTCAATCGTCACCTAAATAGCTTGTTTCAAGACAAATCTGTGCTGGTAGAAGACAGTAGAACCTTTGGTCAGGCTATGATATTTACAATGGACATCATCAATACAATTAGCACTTCCTGTTGAGCATTCAGCTACATAAGGCTGCAAGGCTAACATTGCTTAGGACTCAATATTGACCTAAATTGTCTAGAATACTTCACCAAAATCTTCTTATCCAGACATATATTTGGAGTCCAATTGTTGTATCTGGTTTTGAACTGCAGCAACAATGCTACCCTGGCTAACCAATATTGGGAATCAGTAGTTACCTAGACTAGGGTGACCAGACGTCCTCTTTTACCCAGACATGTCCTCTTTTTGAGATTTAAAAAAACATGTCTGGGCGGAATTGCACAAACGTCCAGGACTTTGTACATGAGAAGCGCTTTGTTCTAAAACTAGTCTCGCCCTCCCCTATTCTGTTCAGTTTGCTTGAGTGAGATGGTACACTATATTAAATGGAGGTGGGCGAGCATTGGGACCCAGCTGAAATCCAAGCCGGTTTCCCTTTAGGCTGTCACAAGCTCATCGATTGGCTCTGCTGTTTCTTGCTAACGTGTGATTGGCCGTCGCCACTGTCACTATTTCAAACAGCCACTGGACTGCAATTTGGCCAGCAGTCTGTTTTCACCTTTAAGTTATTAACGTGTTGAGTGTTTGTTCTGCCTGTGTCACGTCAGCTAGACGTATTTTAATATCAGCGGTTTCATATTAAAATTCATTAACATTTACATTTGAGTGTGTGTGTGTGTGTGTGTGTGTCTACCACTCTGTGATAAGCCATCTATTTACATGCCTCTAAGTGTAACTATTATCAAAATAATTCAGAATTTCTGCTTATTTTTACTCAAAAATGAGGTATAATTCTGTGTAAATAAGATCTATTGACCATACAGTCCAAACATAAGTGTAAAATTGGTGATAATGAGCTGAAGTGAAGTTGACTGAAAAGGATTGGGTGATCATTTTATGCTACATGCTTTTAACAGTTATAATATGTAATAATGTATTATTATTTTATTAATTATTAATATTAATTTGTATCATTTTATTATTCATAATAACATTTAATAGTTATTATTAGTATATTATTAATAGTCACTAGTAATTTTTAATAAAATATACATCATCATTTGTCAATATTTATTAATAATTAATAATAAAAATACAATTTATGTTCAAGCACCAAAAAATATATATTGGAACATGTAATACATTATATGCCCCCCAAACCACTCCTCTCCTCCCTCCAAGAATCCCCCCCATCCCCCCCATGCCACACTGCTGAGGTGTCCTCTTTTTCATCATCTCAGATCTGGTCACCCTAACCTAGACGGCATTTTCTGTCACCAACATTTTTCTAAACCTGGTCAAACCACAGATGCTAAAGGCCTTAAAGGTTACTGTGAGCTTTAAAAAATAACAAAAACTTGTGTAGCTAAATGCTGCATCCCCCACATGCAGGATCTAAAATCTTAGATCAGTCTTCTACCAGCCCTGCTGCTGTCTGAAGTGTTTTTATTTATTTTTTAAAGCTCAGAGTAAGTCGTAGTGTGTCCTAAACCACATCCACTAGCCTATGTGGTGACTATTTAGGTGACTATTGAGCTCTAGTGTTAGTCAGCAATGCTGGCATTTCTAAATCGGACAAAAACCCAGACTCCCAGCATGTCTTGGCTGATTGACTACAGGTGAAATGAGTGGAAAACTGTAAATATGATTTTGGGTTGAACCACTTCTTTAAAGCTAATGCTGCTGAATTAAGTGGCCAATTGGCACATGATATACTCACACAAATGCTCTCACACACACACCATGGAAAGATAATAAGCCACAGTGCAGGATATCATAGAGGCCTGGCACGGTAGGAAGTCCATTGAGACAGGAAGTGCCATAGAGATACTAAATAAAAAGGATCCATTTATACTGCAGCCGGTGTGAGTGCACACAGATAAAGTCAAGGGCTTGCTGACGGCCCTCAGGCCACTCTTTCTGCCCTCTTATCGCAGTGGTGAGGTATGGTATTACATGAACTCGCAATGAAAGAAGCACAAAGAAAGATATCCCCACGACTGCGGCCACCTTTTGTCAGTCGCGTGCTAATTAACTGACTAGCGCAGCTCCAAAAATGAGAAAATGGTGAAAATGTGTTAAAAAAAGTCAACTTCGATATGTTTTACAGTAAAAGTCAAACAGTCTAAAACCAGCCGTTTCAGTTTCATTGTCCAACCCCTGCACAAGCCTAATGTTGATACTGAACTGAAAAACCAAAAAATAAAATAAACATAAGCATTTTATATGCAATAAATATATAAATTATGAACACAAATGAACTTACATTCAATTGTTTTGAGATTAATGAGTAGCTCACCAACTCATAAACGTCTTCATGCTTTATCGGTTATTATTATATTAAAAAATAAATTCATGGGTGGAGCAGGAATTGCTTGGCTTTGCTTTCTTCATAAAAAATGGAAACATGGTAGAAAATTGTCACTTTATTTCATATTAACATCCTCAAATGAGAGCAGTGTCCCAACAAATACTGTGCAAGATACATTAAAGAGAAACATATGACAACATACAGTCTGTTTTACTCCCATCATTTTCCATTACTGACTGCTTTCATTTTAAAATCACCCCAAACAGTAAACTCCTCTGTACTACAAAACAAAGTGTGTATAACTAAGACCCTACCAAATTCACTGTGAAAATCATAAAACACCATGAAAATGTTGGTTACACTCGTATGATGCGAAATATTAGACAAAAGCAATGAACCTTGGACACTAAAGTTGGGTTGAGTGAGCTGTGTCTCACTGAAACGTGATGCTACATCAGAGCCAGCAGGCTTTCTGAGTGGGATCTTTGCTCACAGCTTGTCTCTGCACAAAGCAACTGACATTAGCAAATTTTCCCTGAAAGTGTAGCATTGCTATATGAACTAATTTATTAGAAAGATGTTTGACTTGAAAGATGATTAAGACGTTTAACAACTGCCATGAAATATAACACGTTTCTTATAAAACCTATTAAATCTGTTCTGATACTAGGCTGCAGTTAAAATTACATTTTTATTGTGAGTCATGCTGTTTGTCATCAACAGTCGGGGCCCTAAAGAGCAAAAAGTGGCCGTGCTCTCTCTGGGCAGGTAGATGGTGCTCTCTCTCTATCACTCACACACTGCAATGTCTGCTGGCTCAGGCATCTACTGATTGGTCCATTCAGAGCTGGGAATCCTGCACTTTCCTCCAAGCACATTGGCTCCCCAGTGACAGTGTATCAGCTGTAGTTCAAAAAGAGGTGGTGGCTGCATCACACGCAACAGAGGAGGCTTGTGCTTGTCTTCACCCTCCTAGAGTCAGGGACAGTACAAAGTGATGGGGTGAGCCCCCTAGTGGATGGGATGAGTTAATTGGCTACTACCACATTGGGAAGGTGAGAAAATGTGAAAAAAAATATAAAAAATAATAATAATATATATATTAATTCCAGTAAATTTGGTAGGGTCCTATGCATAATGTTATATTTGAGTGATACACAGGGATGTACAAAAATGAAGCAAAGTGTCTATGTAACCATGAAAGGTTTGTAATGACATATAAAAGTTGAAACAAAAAAGAGTACATTTTAAAAGTGACATGTGCTGTATGACCACAGAGCAAATGCACTGACATGACTTTCCTGCTGTAATACACCTCCATAGCTGGACTGAGTGGCGAAGTGTTCTGCAACACGGCTGTGTTTATTAAGGCAAACTCAGCAAAGATTCATCCAAATGACCAAAGAACCAGTGGATCATGTACATCATCATGTGTCCAGGAATCAGCTTTGCTTGTACCTGAATTTTGATGATGGAGAAATAACCAAAACGTAAAGCTGTATAAAAGGCTTGATGCACGGTCACACGTCAAGGAGTGATATATGTGAGAAATTCAAGTAATGGGGACACCAGGGGACATTCTGGTTGTGTAGATTTGGACAAATCTTGTAGCTAACTCCAGAGGTGGGTAATCCAGGTCCGAAAAGTAAAAATCCACCCCGGAATTTTGTTTCAACTGCCTTGTTGGTTCTGCTGCATATATGTATTCTGCTTGCATATATTGAGCAGATGAAGTTGGAGCAAAATCCTGGGATGGATTTTTACTTTTTGGTCCTGGATTACCCACCTCTGGCTAACTCTGCCTCTCTGTAACTTCCATCCATCCATATCCATCCATCCATATCCATCCTCAATCCTGGTCGGGGTCGCTGTAAGTCCCCTACCACTCATTGGGCACAGAACAGGGCGAATAAGATAGAGAAGGTTTGTTTGTGTGATCCACGTGCTTTTCTTTAGATTCTGGCAGTCTGTATAAAGATGATGATGCAAATATTTGTACAGCCAATCACACAACAGCTCTTTGCATTTTAGTTTGAGTGTTTTTATGGTACTCAGGCTGAACACTGCTGCTACTCAGTTGGTGTAATCACAGTGACGTCACCCTCTATATCATCCTCTATACTCTGTATTTAGGTTATATTGTTGCTTTACTAATCCTTGTATCACCGTAACTTTACAGAACATTCTTAACTTTAACGTAACTTTATAAAGTTGAAAAAGTTCAGGCTATGTGAAGAAAAACTGAAAACGTATATCTTGGTATTACAGACATTATATCTACACTAGTAGAAGAGGAACAGAGTCATAAAACACTCCTCGTTCTTTGAATCAGTGGCTTTTACTGTTATCTGCAATACCCTGAAGTGAGACTTTGTTACCAATAAGATCCCACATCAATCAATCAAGCTATAAAGCGAGACTCCACCTGGCTAAATCAGTTTGTTTCTGGTCGGAACAAAAGTTTGGACCCATATCAGCCTCACTTGGCTTTGAACGGGACATGAGAATTAAAATCAGTGAAGGTCAAAGCCAGAAGCTTCTCTCTCACACTGCTGCTATGGGCTGGTTTGGACCTACTTGCAGCCAGTCTGAGCAGCAGGGGAGCTTTCCACAGCGTCCAGAAGTTAAATGAGTCACTGCGAGTCAATCTGCTTCTCCTTCTCCTCAACGGAGCTGCTCCTCCAGATCCACAGGGGGTTGTCCTGACCGTTCACACCTCTCTCCCAGCTAGCCTCCTCTGCCTCAGTCTTTGGGCCGTAACCTTTGACTCCTGTGGCCTCTTGCTCCTCTTCTAGGCTCCGAGGCTGAAGACTGAAAGAGTTGTTCTTGGCTTGCCGGCAGCGTCCATTGACGTAGCAGAATAAACATCTAAAGAGGAAAAAAGGAAAGTGAATGTGACACATTGACACATGCACTAGTGAACACACACACAGGGAGCAGTTTGGAGTTAGGTGCCTTGCTTTATAGCATTTCAATTGTATTCTGTTGACTCAGGGGACCAAAAATGATGGCCTACTGGTTGCAAGACTGGGTCCTCAAGCCCACAACCCCTAGACAGAGACTGTAGGCAGATCTACTGAAATGACTGTCCACATTGTTATTTGCAAGTGATCAGATCAGATTTGACTGTCCAGACATCACAACCCTACAGGAGTTAGACAATGAAAGTGAAACAGCTGGTTTTAGACACAATAATTGATTAGTAGGTGTTGGGCCTCCTTTTACAGCCAATACAGGGTCAGTTTGTCTTGTGAATGACATACACAAGTCCTGCACAGTGGTCAGAGGGATTTTAAGCCATTCTTCTTGCAGGATAGTGGTCAGGTCACTACGTGATGCTGGTGGAGGAAACCGTTTCCTGACTCGCTCCTCCAAAACACCCCAAAGTGGCTCAATAATATTTAGACACAAAGACTTGCTGTCTTGGTCACAGATGCGCCAGCAAGACGTGCAGCAACAGTTTGTCCTCTTTTGAACTCTGGTATGTCACCATAATGTTGTGTGCATTGTAATATACTATATAACTGTGCTCTTACCTGCTAACTGAACCTTCACACTCTGCTCTTACTGGTGCAATGTGACATTAATGAAGATTGGCCACCAGACTGGTCCAGTTTAGCCATGAAACCTCCCACACTAACATGACAGTGTTTCACTTTCATTGTCTAACCCCTGTATCTGCTTGTGTTGTAGGCATCAGCAAACTACAGCCAGAATGGCTGATGTGGCTTCAGGGTTGTCAGGTTTGCAATTTTTGAACTATTTTAAAAATATAATATGAATGCCAAAAGCTCTTATAGTAACACAGTAGAAAAAAATAGAGCTGTAGCTGCCTCAGGTAGACTTTCTAATATTAGAAGATTCAGTGGAGGGATATGAAAAGATAGATTATAGAAGAGTAGAAGAGAAAGTATTATGTTAAAAAAACATTTTCTTTTCACTCATTGTCCTACATGATGATATTTAATAATTATAGTTAATTAGACTCTAGATCAGTGGTTCTTAACCTTTTTTGAGGCACCAAACCCACCAGTTTCATATGCGCATTCACTGAACCCTTCTTTAGTGATAAATAAATTTTTTTTTTTTTTCCAAATTCAAGACATAGGTATATGTTTTTTTTTACTGGTGCACAAAATGAGCCGTGCATGAACATCACCTTGTTCAAAGAACAAAACCAACACAGTGCATGAACTCACAAC
>BRDA01045834.1:5075-16847 GCA_036984385.1 Crenuchus spilurus
GTTCTCCGTGTGACAGATGATACACCCAGTCGAATAGTCGGTGTAGTTGTTTAAGTGGACAAACAATTCTGTTGTAACTTCATTACTCACGACCAGGAGTGTATCAGAAATCAAAACCAGCACTCATTACTTCAATGTTGTCTTAACAAACAGGTGAATTTGTTGATGTGGCTGATAAGCTGACCCACATAGTAGACAGTGTGCCTCTTGCACAGAGGGACATTGTAGAAGATGGTGACGGAAGTGATGGTACGTCTGTTTATTAGCAAAACTGTCTATGTGTATTATTTCTTTAAAAAAAAAAAAAAGAAAAATCTAATGTAATTGTACTTTATTCAGATCTTATCCAGAGGCTGGTGGATTTATTGAAGAAATCAGGTGATGAACTGAACGAAAAGGTCATTAATTTCAATTGTCTGTTCAGAGTTTTAGCATTGTGAGTTGTTTGTATTTGACTTCTCTTTAAATTATGTTTTCTTCACCTTCCTTGCCATTTTCAATTTTATTGTCCTTTCCTACTGTCTCATCCTGTCTCAGATTCAGAAGGACCATGAGCTTTTAGGGTATCTCCACAACATCTCTTACACTATGTTTAAGAAAGTAGCTTCAGTGTTCACTGGCACAGAGATGCCTGTAACACAGGGAAATGATGTTAGTGCACAGAAAACTCAAATTGCCTGGACGTTTGAGATGACCAGCAGGCTGAGAGCTCTGGACCTGCAGCCTATGAACAGAGTTATGGGGTTTGGAGCCCAATATCTGCATGAACAGTTTGATCCGTGGGTTCAGCAGAATGGTGGTTGGGTAAGTGCAGATTACACATCTCTGTAACTCTGTAAGAATAGATACAGTACAGTACAGTGAGGATCAGTGGTAGTTTAATGCATAGTAACAGTCAAAGGTTTGGACACACCTTTCACACCTTTTGCCTCATTCAATGATTTTATTTTATTTCTCCTACATTGTAAATTAATACTGAAGTCATCCAGACTATGAAGGAACACATAAGCAATCATGTAGTAAACTTAAAAGTGTTAAACAAACCTAAATATATTTTAGGATTATTAGTTAAATATATAAAAATGTTAATCTACAATGAAGACAATTTTTAAATAATGAAAAACCACAGGAAGTCCAGAAAGTGTATCCAAACTTTTGACTGGTATGGTAGTTAATTTAAAAAATATGCACTTGTATTGTCATCTATTTAACCATTCAAACTAATTTTGATTATTAATTGCATTATGTTATACTGATGACAGTAACTGGACATCTTTGCAGTTGGTCACATCTCTGACTTTTGAGTTTAATGTCTTTAGACATAACATTAATCAAAAGTAACAACATCTCCTAACAACTTTAGTTCATGATGATAATAAATGCTGAAGAAATCGGACATTTCACCACATTTGTTAAGTTACTGAATACATAAGTTACTCAGTACAGCTTCTTTTGTACTTCTGCTCACGTTGTCAGTAAAGATGCCAATTGAGCCTAATCATTAAACAGATTAATCTGTGAGATATTATAATTATAGTTGGAATCTTAGAGGTTCTCTAACTGTTAGAGTCTAACAGAATGAAAGAAGTATGTTCATGACTGGTGAGGAACTCCTTATGAGTAGCTCTTGCTCAACATGTAGGTCTGAGTAGTCTGAAACTGAATTTTTCAGGGGTTGCAGAGGAACTGTGTTAACATCAGTAAGGATATGAATTGGACAACCTGTTAAATGCAACAGATTGTATAGGTTAAATGGCATTTAACAGGAAAAACATGGTATGAGAGAGGGGGTCTTGTCATGTAAAGTCATTATGATGCTGCTTTATGTACAATAATTTTGCCATTTTTATCTGTGGTTTAAATCTGTTTTCTTTTCTCACTGCAGGAGAAAGTGTTTAACACTAACTAAAGTGATGTCCAGTGAAAAGGGACTTCATTTTGAAGCATTTCTGAAATCTACAGGACAGTCTGTTGTTTTCATAAACATCAGATTATGACCGTCTGAGTGCTGATCAGATTTTAAATAATGGACCTTTCTGTCTTCTCAGTTTTCTAATAGTGATACATTTATGTGAATTACTGATTTGCTTCACTGAACATGTTTTCCAGCTAGGGCAGTCACACATCAAGATAATTAATTATTCAATGTATTGGGCTACAAAAGTATTATGTGCATATGTGGCATGACCACCTGACCAAATGTAGTTTAAGCTATCAGATTATACCACATTAAGAAAGGCCTCTTTAGGTTCTAAGAAATTAAAGGATGCAGCTATTGTATCCTTTGAACCCTTTGATCAACAATGTGGCAAAAAAGACTGGGTAAGGTTACAGAGTTTGTAAGGAAATGTAATGTCAATTTTATTGTAATGTTTTAAATGCAAAATTAAAATGCGTGACATTGCATAGAAGATCAAACACTTAGGTGCCTTTGTCAACCAGTGGTAGGTCTGAAGGTCTCTCTTTCCTTGGCTGTAGTCTAATGTATAAGACACAGCTACAGACTAAAATGTATCATTTCTGAATTTGTATGTGTGACAGTGCATTGAATGGTGAGGAGACTTGAATGAAAAAGTATTCATCACAATTTGATGGACAACTTCACGCTTAAAACACAAAATATAATACTTTATTGACCAAGAATATGATGCCTTTGTCTTCTCAGCCACAATTAAAGCAGGCACTACTATGAAATATGTATATAAACTGATTTAGCATTTACTCTGCTGCTTGGCAATTGAATCCATGCAGAATTAAATGATGCAGATTTTGAATTCATGATAAATTTTTACTGTAAACATGCACAAAAACAATCACCTTAGCCTGTGTGCTGTAAGGTAAGATGTAAATGAAATGCATATTCATTTGTGATTATTCTATCTGACGCATATGTCAAGCTCACATGACCAAGAGAGCTACAACAGGTATTTATAATACATGTTTTGAATTGTGTATTGTTCTCCAACATCAACAATATGTAGCAATCTTAATTCATTTCAATTAAAAAACACATGGAATCAGGACAGCTGTATGATTCAATGTTTTGTATGATTCAATATTCAATTTTGATACCATCCCATTCATTACAGTCCATATGGATGAAGACTGGAATCTGTCTGTGTAGCTGAAGTAGATGATTTGTGAACCAGAGAGTGCTGTTAATTGTCTGGACCAGAGTGAGCTTTATTTCTGGAATCATTCATTTCAGACTTCCTGTTTGCCAGTCATAATGATCTGGTCAAGAACTTTGGCAATTGGATTATAGCATCCTATATTGAGCTAATCACAATCAGCAACTGCAGACGTGCAGCCTACATTGTCTGCAAGACTGGCTGCTATTTAAATGATCACAAAAGCTGGTAATTGCATGAGGACACTTGGCAGTGAGACCTGATTATGCTTTCATTCAGGTCCAGGCAAAAAGTACACCACAAGCCACTTGTTTATTTCGTGTAGTATAATGTAAGCATCGTTTGTAGGTGAAAGCAGAACAAGTTTTTTTTTACATAACGTGTCTGTAACTAATTCTATAAATTTCTAGATGCCGAGATACTTGTTCATTTTTCCCAAGGCGTCACACACTGTGGTGAGGTCACTGCGGAGGTCCTGTACCACATTCTCAATGCTCCTGGTGTCCTTCAGAAGGTCAACACTCTGGGTGAAGGGGTTGTAGTAGACAGAGAAAGGCCTTTTGATTGATTTGGCAAATTCCCTGTGAAGTAGAACCATACGATGATGTGAGTCTTTTTGTTATTGGTCATAATTGTTCCTTTTTTTTTTTTTTTTTTAAAGCAGTCAATATTTCCTCGTTTACTAGTCTATATCCAAAAATTAGGATATCATGAAAAATGTAATATTTTAGTACATTTCATTTGTGTTTATAATTTAATTTAAAAGGTAAAATATAAAAAGGTGAAATATATAATAATAATATATGTGTATGCATTACATGTAAAGTGACATTTCAAACCTCATATTTTAATGTTGATAATGTTAGAATAGTAAGTCAAATATGAAACATTCTAATAATCTGAGATTATGAATTGAGTTGTAAGTCAATCTAATCAACAGTAACACAAAATAAGTATTGAAGTGCAGAACCAGTCAAAAGGTTGGACAAATTCAATGTTTTCTTTTTTTCCCTACATTATAAATTAATACTGAAGTCATCCAGACTATGAAGGAGCACATAAGGAATCATGTGGTAAACTTAAAAGTGTTAAACAAACAAAAGATGTCTCAAAACACATTAAGAGGGCAAGAAATGCAAATAATGAACTCTTGACAAGGCACAGCTGTTAACTGAAAGCCATTCCAGGCGACTACCTCATAAAGCTGACTGAGAAAATGCCAAGAAAGCTGCCATTTAAACAAGAGGTGCCTACTTTAAAGAATGTAAAATATAAACATATTCTGGTTTGTTTAACACTGTTTGTTGACCAATTTTTGAATTAAAAACAATGAATGTTTTTACTGTATTCAAAAGCAGATTATGTATTTGATATTTTTATAGCAGTGGCGGCTAGTGATCAAGTTTGAGTATAAGGGGACAAAATAACAAAATATCGAAAATGGGTAAGGACACTAGGGCTCAAAGAGAACTATTCGGATAAGTTGCAGTTACAATGGAAACTTATTTTCACTTTTTGTGTTTTATTTTAATAAGAAGGGCCAAAATGTGTAAAGGTATGAGCTACTCCTGGGTTATAAATCATAAATCAATATTTTTTTCAATAAATGTGAGCAAAACCTAGAACGATTTTACCTCATCTTCTCTTTAGCCTCTTCAAAACTGTCTGAGACAAAGTAAACATCTTGGAAAGTAGTGATGATGCACTCCTGGTAGCATGTGGTCCTGGGATCAAATGGCTTCACCACAGCCTTGTCTGATAATGCGTGCTGTGATTGATAGAATGTTTGTTAAGAAACTGAGAAGGTAAAGTAAACGATGCAATAATAAACGAGGGGACATGGATGTACCCTTAGCTCTCCAATGGAAGACAGCAGTCCTGCTCCATAGGCTCTCAATTGGCCATCTTGTTTGCATAGGCCAAACTCAATAGTGAAGAAATAGCACTGAGCAGAAGAAAGAGATGAAAAATAAAATCAATGCTGAAGACAGATGGTATATTAGACAAACATTACAATGATACAGCCTAAATATGAGATAAATATGCTACTGTAACATCAGAGAAGTCGTTTCTAATGTAAAACAATAATAACAGACATTTAGTCTCTCTGTTCCAGGCTGAAATTCTCCCACTCTGAAGATTAAACTCAATGCAAATGTGCCACTGTGGGGCAGATCATGAATGCTGGTTAAATGCCACCACAAGCCTCTGTGACCTTTTCACATTGCTGTAATCATTGTGTTATGATGAGGGCCTGTCAATCAGCTAGTCTGTGACATTTAAAGACCAGCACCTACATTATGAGATGAAGGCTTTTGGTTGAACTTACTGTAGCCAACTTCTGTACATCTTCATCTGAAGCTCCTAGAGAGGCCAGGCCAATTTCCTGTGAGAACTGAGCAAACTTGGGATCTGCTAGTAGGGGCACATGACCCAGCAGCTCATGGCAGGTATCCCTAAGAGCAAATACAATCTGTTTGAATGCAGTCATATGCAAGAGGTTTGGACTTATTACATGTTTTGTTGACTTTTAAGTGAAAATAAGTTAATAAACTTCACTACAAAAAACAAACAAACAAAATATGTAATTTGGCTAAAAATTCTAGTCCACAGTGTCTAGCTATTGGCAGAGTTTAGCTATAAAACACATTTATTTAAATAAATGTAACAATAAACAGCAACTGTGCATTAAAATTGTGCATTAAACTGTGCAGACGTTTCTTGTCTGTAGAGGACATGTTCTCTTATCTTCAATAAACTAGTCCATCTCCAAAAATGTGGATATTGTGAAAAGGTCATTTGTGTTTATAATTCAACTCAAAAAGTTAAACTCATATATTTTATATACATGACACATAAATTGACAGTTCAAGTATTTTTGTTTTAATGTTGATACTTTTTTTATTGTAAAATACTAAAACTCAGCATGAAACATTCTAATAAGTCTACTGATCAACAATAACTGATTGAAATGTTACTTTATATGTGATTAATATAAATTATAACAGTTTTTAAATTAAATTATGAACAACAATGAAGTGTTTTATGATGGTTTAATTTTGCACTCGTAATATACTCTAACTTAGGGCTGCATACAACTGTTTATTTTACTGCATACAGCTGTTTATTTTATTGTAACAAAGCAAGACATTAAAAACTCTTTAGGGAAGATCTTGTATTACATTTGGACAAGAGAGTGACTTCAAGAACTTAAATAGAGGGATACACATCCAAGAAGAGTTTTAGGAGAGTGTATACTAGTGGAGGTTACGATGAGCGTGCAGAGATTACAGAGTGCAGTGTTGTGTTCTAAAGATCAAAGATAAGTGGTGTCAAGCTCTTGATGGTTACCTTCACATGCAAATCTGTAAACTGTATCACCATAATCAAACAATGGAAAAAAGGAACAATTCAAGTTTAGTCTTGATATTAGTCTGCAACGACATAGCATTGTGAAAAATGTGCTATTCCCCATGATTCATAGGGATCTGTAAATCATAACATGCTCTAAAATTATACCATAACTATTTGTAAAGTCAGAGGAGGGTGGGGCACAGTGTCCTCTTACCCAAACCACATAACTTTAGTAGATTAGCCATTAGTAAATGTCTGCTGACCTTCAAGGAAGATATGTTGAAGTAACAGTGTCAGAAGATGGACCATTGGCATTCAAGATTGCATCATTAGAATATACATAAATATAAGATTTTTTTTTTTTTTTTCTCGGACGCTTTTATCCAAAGCGAAAATTTTTTAATAACATGAGGAATGTAATTTTGTACTATGAGAAACTACAGGTTCTATAATGCTGTATAATATTAGATACATTCCAATATAAGGACTTTGATAATACTTGTACAATATTTATTCCTTAAGTATTGCCTTATAGGATCATATTATATGTATGTACCTGTATAGTAAACTATAATAATTGTTAGAATTTACTATTCAGTTCATGTCTAAATTATGTGGGAATTTGTGTAGTATTACTGGAGTTCTTTTTCAAAAGTGCATGCAGCCAAAAGGTTAAAATAATGTTTTGAAAAACATAATGTAAAGCAGGAAAACCTCAAAATTCATGCATGGAATACCCTCAGGTCAGGATGCACATGCCCAGACAGTACTCACGGCTCTGGTGTGTAGAGTGGATCAATGCTGTGACGTACATATTGAGTGCAATTAAACACTCGATATGCCAATCCAGCCAGGAAGTCTCTGGGTGACAAATATCCTGCCACAGGTCTCACTGTGAATCCTGATCTCTCTGCAAAGATCATAAAACCTTAAGTCAATAACAGATCAAACTGCATTCTATCAGTCTAGCACATGAAGCAATGATGGTTCGTAATCCACAATATGCTGTGCCACACCAAACATGTGAATATTGCGAAAAAGTTCATTTGTGTCCATAATTTTATTCAAAAATCTAAATATTTTATATTCATTACACAAAAAAATGAGCATTTTCAAGCCTTTTTGTTTTACTGTTGATCAGTATGGCTTATAGAAAATCAGAAATCTAGAATCTCAAATTATTAGAATATTTTGTTTCAAGTTTGAGTAAATTATTGTTCAAACAGTATCAACATTACAACACAAAATATGTCACTTAATATGTAATAAATATATGTCAGTTTACCTTTTTGTATTAAATTGTCATTAAAAACTTTCTTTTTAATCACAATACAGTATTCACTAAATTCACAAATATGTTAACCCAAATGTAAACTATGAGAAACTATGAGAACTACAATCTATGCCTTCAGTTTTGTATACCACTGTAGTACTTCAATACTTTTAATTTAATGTAGTATCCTGTGATTCATATCTAGATGTATTTAAAGATTCGTATAGCAGTGTATAGCGGTGTATATAGATATATAATTATTTATTTATCCTATCTTGTCTTTTACAAGAAAATTCCTGAAAACTCTTCAATTTCATTTGGGTATAAATACCTACATGATATAATCATAAACATAACTGCATTTGCATGAAACAATTACCTCTTAAAAAGAGAGATACATCTTCTAGCTGAGGGATATTATTCTCTCTGTAACCGCAATGCTTTGTGAGCAGTGGGAGGTTTTTCAAGTACTCGCGGCAGGCGTGGGTGGGATACAGTTTAGTCAGCTCTCGGAACACCACTCCCCAAGTCCTCACCTCCTCTTCTGTATACTCGATGCGTGGGATGGGCTGCCCGCTATTACATAAAAAGAATCTGCTTAGCATACATATAGGGTCATATGTAAAACATGTGTGGGCTGACTGACAGCACTTTTACATAGCAGCTGCCTTTAGATCCTGAAATAATTCTGCTCCGCTGGTCTTGCCCCAGAATGATTACGCATCTCTAAATGGAAGGACTTGAGTTACTAACAATTTGTAGTTCATTGCAACCTCCACGAAGTACTTCCTCCTCTGCCGATAAACATTATCTTTAAAGCCCTGCAGAGAAGGAAAACATTTAGTTAGTGGCCTGCATCTCAGCATCATAATATGACTGTCTTTGAACTTTACCAACCGGATGGTCAGCGTCCAGCTCTGAGCCATACATGAGCACTCTGTGAGCGCACTGGTCCAACTCTGAGATCTTCTGGGGAAACCAAGGCACTCCTTCCCCATCTGGCAACCCACCCAAAACACACACACAGTCCAAACAGTCTAGAATAAAGAGTCAGGAGAAGTAGTGGCATTATCACAAATATCACAAATATCACAACCATTTAGCAATGTTAAACTGACAATGGAAGAGCATCATAGTCTTCATATCGAATGCTCAGAATGTTTGTATGATGTGTAGCGTTGCATTTCACCTTGGAGGTAAAGATATCAGGGCCATGCTTGCAGGTGACAGACTCACCAGTCTCTGCAGACCACACATGTTGAGGTGTGTTATATGAGATGATGTTGACATGATCTTTAAGATGCTGCACCAGCTCATTGAACTCCTTCTTAGTGCAGTTGCACTCTGCATAGATCTCCACTTCTGTGGTAACCCGCTTCGATTTACGTGACTCAATGTGGGCCAAGTTCACATGCTTCTCCTACAGCAGAATATGTTCATTTTAGAAATACCAAAATGTTCACTTACAGCGATCATTGGGCCTCATTCACCAACATTTGTTCTTAAATATTAATGTCATTTAAATCCTATAATATTATACAACTGGATAATTGCTGCTTGCTATTCAAAAGCTCTTCTAGAGCACTAAAATGGTCACTAACCTGAAAGAGGCGCAAGGCCTTCACCAGACAGCCCACTTCATTCTTCAGAGAGAAAATCACTGCTGTCTTCCCAAAGTCATGAGTGGATCCTCCCTCTTTGTCCGGTTTCTCATCTATACGACTGAAGGATGTTCTACGAAGCTGCATAAGTGTAGGAAAAGTATTGGATTCATATTGGCACCTAATTTTAAATGTAAATGAGATGTATTAAAGACTACACCATTATTACTCTGAATACTTTGTTCACTTTGTAAATGATGAGTCATTTAAAACAATGTAATTAAACATAACTGCACTTGACAGACCGGCTTTACAGAAATAATTACCTCCTTGTTAGTATAGTACTGACAGATGGTCTCCGACAGATGTTACTATGTACTCTGATGGGACAACTACCCAGTACAATATATTATAAGCAGTTTAAAATATTATGCCTAGAAATGTTAGACAGGGTCTGACCCTGAACAATGGTTTAACCCTGAAGTTGTGATTTAAGCCCATCTTTTTATGTACTGAGGTGTCCAGTATTGTCTGCAAAGGACCAATGTGGCTGCAGGTTCTCATTCCCAACAATGACACCTGCTTGAACTTGCTTTATCAAGTGTTATCAAGTTTTTAAACAACTGATCATATGCTCCTGCTTTGTTGGGATGAAAGAACCTGCAGCCACACTGATCATACAGGGCTTGTACTCCATGTAGAATACAATAGAATCTAGAAAACAATATAACCTGCAACGTAAGGATGCCATCAGCAGTTAATTGTATCATAATTCTTACCATACTGCTTCCAAGATGCTGCTGATCAAACATGGCCGAATCCAAAGATAATCCTCGACGTGCCCAGTACTTGCTGGAGAACATCATCATAGCTGGCTGCATTTTCGGGATTGCTTCTTGACCCCTCTTCCTCAGCAGCCCTACAGGAGACTTGGGAATCTCCTTCTTTTTGTTTTGCAGGTCAGATGGCACAGACATAGTGTCTGGAGGCTTGTTTTTGCCAAGCATTTCAGAGGACATGGGGACTGTCTCAGATCCCTTCTTCTTCTGAACCTCTGAAGCCATAAGGAGCTGTCCTGGTGTGCCACTCTACAGTACCTTGCACTCCACCTCCTCTCACAGTGCCTGAGCTGTGCTTATATAGCGTCACAAAAAATACTGATAAGAACACCTCTTGCTCCACATTGCTTGTATTGATATGTGGGGGGGGGGGGCTGGTGCCTCCTTCATTAAGAGTTGTTACGTCAGTACCATGACTGATCATGTAAACCCAGTCTTAATTCACTTAGCTCAGATCTGCTTCAGAACAAAGCTCTGAACAGGTGTGAGATCATTCTGCTCTGTGCTGGATATAAAACCAAAGATAAGAATTCATAAATTGTCAATGGTGTCAACTGTCAGTATTATCTCACATTGAGGGAACCCCTTAAGTGTAAAGCTGGAAAAAATGGACAACAGCCCAACCCATTCAAAATGAACTGGGACATCATATACCATACTAGAAGAAAATAAGTGGAATGAAGTAACACGGACTGTTATACTTGCTTTAATGTCCTATTAATTGTCAATAAACAAAAGACACAATGTTAGACGTAAGCATGGAAAGCTCGCCGTGCACTGACGCACATTGTTTATAACCTCTGCTGAATGAGTGGGTGTTTGCTATAAGGCAAAATGCAGGCGTTTCTTTAATGAAAGAAAGCTGGAGGAGAGATAAAATTACAGCTCTGAGGAGAAAGCTATCAGTCGCCTCTGAGGCAATTTCCTGTGGAACAGGAAATGAAAGTGTTGGGAGTTGGGAGGCGATTCTGGGCGTCTTTGTTGGGAGCATGTGGCTCTGTTATGAGCCGATAAAAGATACTCCGGTCCTCTGTCAGGATTTTCTACCCAGACCTCCACATCACATCTGAAAATGTCACAGACGGAAAAGAATGCTACCAACAGCCTAATACATCAAAGAGTCCAAATTTAAATGCCACTTGCATTTCCAATTGTGCATTTTAAGTGAAAAGTCAGAAATTCTTGATTTTATTTCAAAATTACATTAATTTACCCAAATTATCATTTTAATTGAGTAATTTGAAATGTACATAATATACAGTCATGGAGCAAAAAAATTTAATATTATGAGTTCATTTTTGTTTAGAATTAGACTCAAGAAGGTAAACAGTCATATATTACTTATTTATTACACTGTTTTGCTTAAATGTTGATCAGTTGGGCTTATATCTCATGTGAAGACTGACCAATCAAGTACAATAATATAATGGTCAAAGCCATATGGTGGTTTTGCTGGAAAACGAAATCGGCATGAAGTGCTCTAAAATGTCCTTATAGTTGATATGTTGATGTTGGACTTGATAAAACACAGTGGACCAAGGCTATATGTATATATGTATATGTATATGTATATA
>BRDA01045835.1:0-11120 GCA_036984385.1 Crenuchus spilurus
AGGTGAGAGAGAGAGAGAGAGAGAGAGAGAGAAAGAGACTGGAAAGAGCGAGGTGAATGAGAGGAGAAAGATTGAGAGAGAGAGACAGACAGAGAGAGAGAGAGACAGAGAGAGAGAGAGATTGATATGATTCTTTCTCTTCTGCCATCAGTGATACTCAGATTATTTTTGCGTATCCAGCCACCCCTTTTAGACTCTGTGTAAATCCAGAAGGAGGGACATGACTTTGTATAGAAGTGAATGTCTGTTAACACTGCAGTCATTGTGAAGGGCATGCCTGGAGAAGCCATAATGTAAATCCAGTCTTTTATTTCCTCCCCATCAGAGGGTGAAATACAGGACTCGTCTCTCTTGTTCTCTCAGTGTGAAAGAGAATGGCCTTCACAGCTGTGCAGCTGAATCCCAACAGAAAACCTGTTAAGAGTCAAAGCAACTGACCTATTCATGTTCCTCCCACAAATATGTTCTTTCATAGCAACCATTACTATGTTAGACAAGCTTCATAGGATGTTTACAAAAATGTCATTCAATGTACAAGACGTAGCATAATACGTACGTTTATAATGTGTGTGTGTGTGTGCGCTTCCAAAAGTATGCAGACATCCCTTATAATTAAAATTCAGCTTTAAAGTGCACCATTCACTGACACAAGCATTCAGTCAGTAAAGAAAAGCATTGCCAATAGAATGAGACACTCTTGAACAGTTACCCATGAGCCTATGGTCACTGTGCCCCATTTCAAGCATTAGGTGTATAAAGCCATCCAGCACTGAGCTGTGGAGCAGTGGAACTGCATCCTCTGGAATGATGGAGCTCTGTCCATCCAGTGCTGGAGTGATACTTGTGATCCAGAACTAGTCATCCTATATCAGAATGATTGCTGAACGCAATCAAATCCTCACAGCAATGTTTCAACATCTAGCATACAACCTTTTCAGAAGAGTAAAGTGTTTCTGCAGCAAAAGAGGCCAAATTCTCTATTAATCCCCTAAATTTCATATGAAATGTTGGAGTCTTATTCAGTCACGTAGCACACATTTTTGGTAGTAGATAAGACAAATGGTCACACATGCATACACAGAAGTAATGACATACAGCAAATCTAATGTAATGGCAAATAGAAAATGAAATGCCATTTCAAAATCCCATTCATATTAAAAAGAAAATATTTTTTTCCTCAAAACTTAGTTTGCATTATTAATTTCCAGGGTTCTGTATTTGGAGTTGGATGCACCCCTGGATAAATTGCTTTAGATATTGTTTTTCTCAAATATTTTTGTTTATTATTTTGTGCACAATATTTTCCTTTTCCCCCCAATAAGTTCAATTCAGCGGTAATGTACACTGTAAAAAAATAAGTCAGCCCAACGTAAAATTTTAAGGCAGCATACTGCGCTCCTTAATTCTTTTTTTGTTTAGTCAAAAAATCACCTAAATCATTGTTTTTGTGTGATTGGTAAACATTATACAGTATTTTTTCAAATCCACTTTTTCCTTCACAGACTAGACTTTATCCACAATGGGCTCTCAGTTATAGACAACTGTAGCATCACCAAGGTTTAAACTCACAATTTCCTGATCAGGAGATGAACACTCTCATGAACACTCACTCACTGTCAAAAAACGATAACTTAGTGTTAAACACAGCGCATAAAACATTTTATTATAACGTTAAAAGAAATTGTTATGCTCCGCTATGTTGTGTGTATGTGTCTCTCACTCTCTCTTCCTCCTTCTGTCTCACCTGTAGGTCTGCCAGTCATGACAACTTCCTGGTTTCTGCGCCACGTGCTGACTCCACCCACTGGAAGGATGACTCCGCCCACCCTGATTGAGAGGCCTATATGAGCTCACTCTGTGCTTGCCTCTGGAGCCCTGTGCTTGACCATTTTGTGATTTGTGACTGTGTTTTGATTTGCTTGTACTTGTTTTGTTTAGTGTAACATTTGTCAGTCTTAGTTTATGTCCATTCAGTGTATTTTTTTTTTTTATCTTATGTCTTTTCTTTCCTTTTTGTTTGGGTGAGGTGTTAGTTTTGGTGTATTTAAGTTAGTGTGGGTTGTTTGTTTGTTATTTTGGCCTGGACCAAACCTGAAGTTTGCACGGTTTTGTATTGTTGTTGTTTTCCCCAATATACAACATTTTCACAATATAATCATTGTTTACATACGATTGCTGTCTCCAACCTTTTATTTACATCCATCATATCATTTTACAATTGTTACGACATGTAGGCTTGTTCAGTAGTCTTTGAGTGGAGCAGGTCTCTGTTTGTTCACTCTGTGATTCAAAGCTGAAGCCCAAGAGGAGGAAATGACATCACTGTGTAATGAAAAGTGTCTTCGCTGATGTGGAAGTTGCATAAAAATAGGTTGTATTTAATTGCCTAATTAAGTGAATTAGGAGAACTTTTGACTAAGCTAAGAAGTTTGAGTTGGATGAACCTCAAGTTGATTTAACTCAAAAAGTGCAGTAAGTTGCCTTAAAGTTGGCTTTTTATGTTTTACAGTGTGCTGAATGCACATATTTAATGATATGAAATAATGCATCACTTAGAAAATCATAGTTTAACCAGACTTTTGCTTTACACTGTACTTGCAGAATAGCGCAGTATTTTTAGCCTGGGCTTCACTAGTATTTTTACTTCACCAAGATAACATTAGTACACCTGCAAATCTGTTATTGTCATTTCCCACTTGTCTAATTTTAGGTAATTACAATAACACAGTCCAGCTTGGTAGCATAGCATTGACATTGGAGTTTAGGTCTATTGTTAATTCATTTTTTAACTAGCATTAACACATGGACAATATTATCAAAAGAATGAGAGACAAGATGTTGAAGAATCAATCATGAGACTGGATGAGAGTGCCAGAGAGCTTACAGAGAGCATGAGGAAGCACACAGTGTGCTAATATGTGAACACAGTGTCTAATACTGCTTAAAACGTTGTGGAAACAGATTGTAAATTTGACTGCGGATCTTTTTTCAATGTGGTATGCATCTGTCTTTTGGATTGTGACTTGGCTTTGAAGTATGCCAACAGCACTGATGGTTATTGATGGTACTTCCAGCAGGGGGAGCTGTGGTATACTGTTTAGAGGCCATTGTGCTGGACCATTCCACACAACACACACCCAGTGTGAATGCTGCACTGTAATGCAGGTTTGCATTTAAGAGCCTTCAAAATGATGGATCTTTAGAGCCCCACTGCTTCTGACCGCTGACGACCAAAGGCCCTCTTGCTGTTTCGAACGCAAATATTTACTCACCTAGTGGACATGTTTTAAGACAGGGTCTGACAAAATGAGTACAATGCCTTGTTTATCTTCTATGTGGATCATTTTCAATGTCATTTGTGTTTGATATTGGAGAAGAACGTCTCTTCCGTGGTTGGTGAAATTCTTTGGTGAATATTTTCCTTCTATTTTCTTCCTTTTATTTCACTCATTTCATCTGACTGTGTCACTTGTTCATTGGGCAATGCCAGATCTCATGATTCCCAATCGTTTTGATGAGTATGGTGTCATCAACCACTGTTTATCTGATATTCAGGAAATCATAAATGTATTTCTAGTATTTTGTGGAAAACAGAGACTATGGATTGAACTCCAAAAAAAAGCAACTGCATATCATACTGCAGTGATGTAAGCTTATACACTTTATTACAGCATGTGCAAACAAACACTGATGCAATTTCTTAAAGGCCCAAGTTATGTACAGGGACTGTTTTTGCAAAAGTAGATCTAATTATGCTTTATGCATTTTTATCCACTGGAATTTATTTTGAGTAAATCTGATGCATGCATCTGCAATAACTAATACAGCAGCCACTGTCTGAAGACTGACTTTCCTTCATTAGAGGGAACATGTCCGCATCCTGTCTTCCATCTTTCTATCTCTGTTTTTTGACTGTATTGATATATGAGGTATATTGTAATGGTCATGGTCATTGGTAAGGTCAATAAAGCCATTTTATTGACAGTAGCATTGAGGGAGAGTGAGTAAGCGGAAGATCCTTGGGAAAGAATTGCCACATTATATAAGCATAGTGACACATAACATGTTGGCCATTAGACTCCAGCCTTTTCAGTAATGACAGTGGTGTATTCATCTGTATACACTGCATGGTAAAAAAGGTCCAAATCCTTTCCAAATGAACAAAAATAGTATAGAACATCACTGTAAATACAAAGCTATGTGGATGTGATAATGTGTACATATGGAAATTGTGTACATTTTGATATATTCAGTGAATCAGGATGTTTACAGAATAAGAAAGTAATTTCTTTAGAATTTATGTCTGGATATAATGTTAGCATTGTATGTCATAGGGCAGAATAGAGAGTGCTCAGAGAGGTCACAGTGGTATATATAATAGCAAACAAAACTGCCTTAAATACTGTGGTAACCCTACTTACGAGCATCTCTACTAACGAGTACTCAAGGTAACGAGTACTCAAGGTAACGAGTTGAGATCTCAGAATATTTTTGTTCCAGGTAACGAGTAAAATTCCAAGTAACGAGTAGCGTAAATTTGTTCAATTATGCCAAACCGCTAGGGGCGCTGCGGTCGTAGCATCCCCTAGATGCTACCGTAGAAGAAGAGGTCAGTCAATACCTTTGACCGAAAGTGAAAGTGCTAGTGAAAGCGAGGCTAAGGTAGCAGAAGGTAGTGAACAAGAAAGTTAGATACATTTTACTTTTACTTTTAATATGATAAGTGTAACCATGTCATACACGTACGCCCGTCCTCCTGTCCTCCTTAGCCGCCAGCCTACACGAGCACCGTCGTCATCTCGTTTATGTTTTAAAAAACCCATATAAACACATTATTTACATATTAAAGTATACTGTATATTGGCTGGCTGACACGGATTAATCAGTTTTACATGTATTCTTATGGGGAAAATGCATCCAGCTAACGAGCAAACCAGCTAACGAGCTCAGCTCCTGCACAGATTAAACTCAAAAGTAGGGTTACCACTGTGTGTGTATATATATATAACATTTTTGCCAATTTTCTCCCATTCCCACTGTGGTAGTAGCCAATTAACCCATCCCATCCACTAGGGGGCTCTTTCCATCACTTTGCAGTGTCCCTGACTCTAGGAGGGTAAAGACAAGCACAAGCCTCCTCCGTTGCATGTGATACAGCTACCGCCTCTTTTTGAACTACCGCTGATACACCGTCACGGGAGCCAATGTGCTCGGAGGAAAGCGCAGGGTTCCCAACTCTAAATGGACCAATCAGTAGGCGCCTGAGCCAGCGGACATTGCAATGTGTGAGTGATAGGAAGAGTGAGAGCACCATCTACCCACTCAGAGAGAGCACCGCCAATTTTTTGCTCTCTCAGGCCTGACTGTTGATGGCAAACAGCAAAGCTTAAGATTCTTAAAACGAGAAGTATTACACATTAAGAGTAGAATTAAGAAACTTTCACTTGCTAAGATATCTGATATTTGAGGGATACTATAATGGTCATGATCAATGGTAAAGTCATATTGCTGTGTGTGTGTGTGTGTGTGTACACAGTATATAAACTGCAGTGCAGTGATAATCTATCAAATTTCTTCTGATCCACTGCTCTCCATGATGGAGAAAAGCAGAAGAGGTTCTGCTTTTGCAGGCTTCAGAGCAGGAACACCATGCACCATTAGCAAACTAATGACACATTCGCCGTACAGCCCAGGCTTGCATTTTAATGTCAGAATTCTGTTTTATTTTGTGTGGGGAGTTCATGGTTCATACCTTCCAGCCTTCACCCAACCATCCCTCGGCTCTGAGGCCACAGAAGTGCACCATATGATGAGTGTCACCAGTTTTGCTCATTTCACAGACAGCGAGAGCTTTTTACATGTGTGTGTATGAGTGTGTGCGCGTTTGTTATTCGCGTTAGCCTGCAGACCCAGAGCCAGCCCCACTGTGTCTGCTCGTCTGTGGACGTGGCTTATTTTGCATGGCAACTTGCAAGCCACACTTCATAGGGACTTTATAATAACACCCCCTGCCGAGGTGACAGCCTGATTGGATTTCTGAAGGAGTCGCTCGCATGCATTTGCATACTAATTGACAAATGTTTTTTTTTTCATTCCCTCCCTCCTTCTTTGACTCTCCCCTTTTCTTCTGCTCTCATTAAATTATAGAATCTTTCCATTGCTTGCAAGACACATGAACTCTTTAGTTCCTTGATATAATTAAACCAAGACATTTGAGTGCTTTTGTTGAGTGCACTTTTGACAAAGCCACTTCAGCATCTGATGTCACTTTGTGATCTAATTATACTCCATAAATTACGTATCCAAAAGTTTGTAGACACCTGCTCGTCCAATTGATTCGGAAGTCAAGAGAGTTTTCTGTGGTAACAGGATCTCCTGGGAAGGTAGAACATTGCTGTGATATTTTATTGTATTCAGCCTCAAGAGAATTGGTGAGGTCAGGTCATGATCACCAGTGCCACTCCATCTCATTACAAATGTATTGGATGGAGCTCCATCACTTCAGAAAATGCAGTTCCACTACTCTTCCACTAAGCCTGGGGGGCTTTATATCCCTCTAGCTGATGCTTGGCATTGGACATGGTGAACTCATGTGTACCTGCTCTAGAACATCATATTTTCAGCTGTCCACATTGGGTGGCACCTTAAAGTAGATGAATTTGGCCTTCCTGGACCCAAATTTACTCATTGACTCATTTTCCACCCTTTATTTTTTGTCTCTTTACAAAACACCCTAAGCTTCCTGGAGACACATCAATGAGCCCAGAGATAGGAGTCAGACATGGCCTAAATGTTACAAAAGCAGATGTAGGACTAATGAGTAAGACTAAAGGCTTTGATTCCGTGAAGTGCCCTTGAGCAAGACACCTAACTTCTACTTCAATTGCTTCCTGGGCACCGTGGATGATGGGGCTGCTCACTTGCTCACTAGTTTGTTTGTATGGCTGAGGTAAAGGAAGAGGTCAAACTCCTATGTGTGTAGCTCTCTGGTGAAAGAGTTGGTTCTTATAATTATGCACATATAGTGTACATGCATAAAGGTGACGGGAGCAAAACTGCATGGCTTAATGGGCTCTGGCTGGATTTCAGAGGAATATTCTGTAATATTTCTTGCCCAGAGATGCAAAATGATCCAGCTGAGAACACACCAAGTAGGCAAAATAAGCCCCCCTTGAGAGCGGACGCCAGGCAAAGCTAGATGGCTAATGCAGATGTGCCCTACCATAATTCTGTATATGTAATTGATACACACACACACACACACACACCTCTTGTGTTTCTCCACACACACACTGAAGTGGTTGTCACCAGATGCTGCTCCTGCAGCCCGAGTGTTACCCAGGCAGTTGTTATTTATTTATTTATTTATTTATTTTTTTACTCCTACACTCATGTAGCTTTGCCACCGTTTTAATTATACGGTATAAAAGGAGCTCATACTCTCGGCTGGAGGCAGCTGATTGGGAAAAAAAAGCATGCAGAATCAAGCTGCAGGATTGTTTGCGCAAGTGCCAGTGTTATATACAAATGGCCCACTGCGCCAAGTGCCAGAGAATAGCAGTACTGGGAGAGTGCCAATGTCTTTCATAGCATTAGGTTATGAAATAGAGTGGCTGGAGTCAGGTATGCAGCACTGTGAGAGATTAACTCCTTTTAGCTCCAGTGCAGGGATAAAAAAGGCCTGCGACTAATGATTTGATTTAGACATTTAATTAGTTTAATACATATTGCACTGGCTTCTGCCCCACTAATCGCCTCTAGAATTTGGGGCAGGAGATTGCACACACACACACACACACACACACACATGCACGCACGGCCGGACCATATAAATAATTCCCCTCGGCCCACGGAGCAAGCTCACAGCATTAGAAATGAAATATGAATAGAAACACTGGCTTCTGAAGGAACTGTTTCAAAGGCTGTGAGCGCTTCTGAAATGTTCATGAGTGAAGCTCATGTCTCTGTTGGACGTATCTCTGACTTATTCCTCAAAACAAATACACAGTCAATACACACAAACCTTTGTACTCACATGTTGGACAATGTGCACAGTACCGGTTTGCACGTTCTTAAAGTGAAAGTAAAAGTTCCTAAATGCTTCTCAGCTTGGAAATTCAGTTGAAGGTCAAACAACTGATAAAAAAAAAAGTCTTGGGCCTGATGTGTCATTGCCATGCTTGTTGCAGTAACATACCCACTAAAGCTCACGAAGGGCTTGTTACTAAGTCTGTGTTGGGAGCAAAATGTGCAGGACAGTGGTAGACCAAGATCAGAACCTTTACGTTAAGGTCATCCACACATTCTGTATAAAATCATCCACTAAAGGTTCATCAGGAGTGTAAACATTGGTGGGACGAGGGCCATACCTGATGCTCCTCTTCATTCAAGACCTTCACCTCAAGTTCCACCTCTTCACATACAACAACCATTTAGCTATGCATCAAAAAGTAAACTACCATGACACCCTTTTATGTTCATAATTTAAATAAAGATAAACTGACATGAATTATATATTCATTCTGTGTACAGAGACATATTTCAAGCCTTTATCTGTTTTAATGTTGATCATTATGGCATATAGATCATGAGTTGGGTGGTTAATAAAGCATAGTACTATTATAGTAAGCAAACCATTTGAAAGTAGGTTTGGCACTGTGGGCAGGAAATTGGAATCTCCATATAGCTTTTCAGCAAATGGATTCATGAACTGCTCTAAAATCTCCTGGTAGATGTTGACTCTGGACTTAATAAAACACAGTGGACCAACACCAGCAGATGACATGGCACCTCAAACCATCACAGAAACTTCACACTGGACTTCAGGCACCTTGGATTCACCCTTCCTCTAGACCAGGGGTGCACAATACGTCGATCGCGATCTACCGGTCGATCGCAAAGGTAGTGTGGGTAGTTCGCATGGCATTTAAAAAAATAGATGTCAGCCTATCATCCGTCCTCACTATAAAACATCTCACTTGATTGACATACAGAGAGACTGGTCGAGCACTAGGACCCAGCGGGATTTCAAGCCGCTCAATCTTTTCACTTAAGACCGCCCACGAGCTTGTTCGATTGGCTCTGCCATTTCTTGCTAACGTGTGATTGGCCGTCTCCGCTATCGCTTAATAAAACAGCATCTGGACTGTAAACCAGCATTTTTCAAGTTGGCCAGCAGTCCCTGTTCACCTGTAAGTTCTTAACATGTATGTTTGTTCTGCCTGTGTAAGAAACCTAAAACTGAGCATTTCCATATGGAGTGGAGGACTTTTTACTGTCATTTTTGAAGTGTGTTTGTCATGACTGCATTATTCAGCGTCAGCCTTTTCACTCCTGAAGATCATTAAGTCCAAGTATCGTTCCACCATGACTGATGATCATTTGGAGGTTTGCTTGAGGCTGGCTATCAGCAACTACTGTCCAGACTATGCATCCGTGACTGATTCCATTCAGTGCAAGTCATCAGAGTAAAGTAGGCTAATGACAAAACATGTACACAGTTGTATTGTGTAATATGGGTTAATGTAGTTATTTAAGGTACACCAGCATACACTGTACACATAAGTTGTCAGTATATTTATAAAAAAAGATTTCTTGCATTTTAATATTAAGTAGATCATTTTGACAAGTAGTTCGCAGGCTGAAAAAGTGTGTGCACCCCTGATCTGGACTCTAGGAGCTTGATAAAATTGAATTTAATCTGAAAAGAGGACTTTTTTCCTCTTTTTTCCTCTTTTTTTTTAATTTATGCCAATTTTATATCCTCTCCAATGTAGTAATAGCCAGTTTAGCCCATTCCATCCATTAGGACTCTCCCCATCACTTTGCACTGTTCCTGACTGTAGGAGGGTGAAGACAAGCACAAGACTTCTCCTCTGCGTGTGATGAGCCACCGCCTCTTTTCTAACTACTACTGATACACCTTTACTGGGGAGCCAACAAGCTCGGAGGAAAGCGCAGGGTTCCCAGCTCTGAATGGACCAATCAGTAGATGCCTGAACCAGCAGACATTGTAATGTGAAAGTGAGTGCTATCTACCTGCCCAGAGATAACACGACCAATTTTTGCTCTCTTGGGTCCTGGCTATTGATGGCAAACAGCAAACTCGTGGTTCTCTGGTCATAGTGTCAGAAGAAGACTTTTGACCACTGACTAACAGTTCTTTTACTCTTTAGTAAGATATTTCTGATGTTGTCTCTGGTTTAGGACTGGCTTGATATTAGGAATGCAGCAGCTTTAGCCTGAGAGATACACTTTATTTATACTGTTTAAATAGCAATTTGCTCCCAAAGAAATATTCAAGTAATGTGAGAACTTGGATTCTCTTGAGCTAAAGTCATACTGATCAACATTAAAACAAAAAAAAAAGACTTTAAATATGTCACTTCAGGTCTAGCAAATATACATTATGACTGCACTCAACAAACACTAACTTGCACGGCACGGTGGCTTAGTGGTTAGCACGTTCGCCTCTCGGCGCTGAGGTCTTGGGTTTGAGTCCACATCTGAGCGGAGTTTCCATGTTTTCTTCGTGTCTGCCTGGGTTTCCTCCGGGGTCTCCGGTTTCCTCCCACAGTCCAAAAACATGGAGGTCAGGTGAATTGGCTACTCTTAAAACTGGGGCCTCCTTTGGGTCCGTCTGTGCTTCTTTTGTACCTTTGAGGCGAGTCTACACCTGAGTTTGGGTTCTGGAGTCGCGGCTCTCCGCTTGCACGATTGGTGATTCGGTGGCACGGCACGTTCAATCACAAACAACTCACGTCAGTATTACATATAAACGATCTGGACTTCACTGTATAAATTTCAGAAAAAAAAAACAAAATTACAACTAGTCATACTGAAATCGAGTTCTCTTAGGTTCAAGAGTGTAATGAACTTATAAAGAAACCCTCGTTTAACGATAAATTTGTCATATTTATTTCACATAGAGAGTCCGATTTCGACGACGTAAGGATTATAGTTCGGTCAGGATTTGGTCTCTGTTGTAGTCTTTATAGAATGATTTCTCATTTTCTTGACAATCAGTCACCAGTTTTCAGAAGAAGACTGTGATACTGGTCTCTTGGTGCTCAAACGACAAACGGTAGTTATCGGTCCTGGGTTCTCTCGTTTTTAACCAG
>BRDA01045837.1:5249-28502 GCA_036984385.1 Crenuchus spilurus
AAAAAAAAAAAAAAAAAAAAAAAAAAAAAAACACCTCCCCCCCGACCCAAAATTTGGGTGAAAAAGGATGATCACCAATTTTTTTTTTACTTGGCCTAATTATATCTACTGTATTTCTGACAAAATGCTTAATAAGAGGAGTGGTCACTTCCCTTTTTGCTTTTTGTCATTTGCGGTTTTTATTGTTATTGGTTTTTGTTTTTTTTTTTGTTTTTGTTTTTTTCCCCAATTGGTCACCAACCCTGCTCCTGAAGATCTACTTTTCTATACATAGTAAATATGCCAGTGTTATATCAACACTATTAGAGTTAAATGAACACTGAGAATGTTACATTTTGACACCCTCAGTGTTAATTTATCTCTAATAGTGTTGATTTAACACTGACAGATTTACTGTGTAGAATCCTAAATAGTCCCACCTGACCCACAAAATTATTCTCTACAATAATTATGGAAAAGCTGATCAAGGTGTGTTAGAGTTTGGTGCAGGAACCTAGAGGAAGATATTAATTCAAAATGATGTGTGTGAGCTTTTGTACATCTTTGTCAGCAATGGGTGCAACATAAAGTGAATGCATTTATTAGAGGGGGTGTCCACAAACATTTGGACATATAGTGTGTCTGTTAATTCCCAATAACACATTCATATCCATTTACATCTCTAGTCTACACAGAGCATTTTGTTATTGCTAAAGTTGTCATTGCTGAACTTGCTCTCACACTGTGTCTGTCAACACATAGTCTAGTATACAGTGTTGCTTGAAAGTTTGTGAACCTTTTAGAATTCACATTTTCTGCATAAATATGACCTAAAACCATCAGATTTCCACACAAGTTATAAAAGTATATCAAGAGAACCCAGTTAAACAAATGAGACACAAATATTATACATGCTCATTTATTTATTGAGGAAAATGATCCAATATGACATTGTGAGTGGCAAAAGTATGTGAACCTCTAGAATTAGCAGTTCATTTGAACGTGAAATTAAAGTAAGGGGTTTTCAATCAATGGGATGACAATCAGGTCACAAACTTTGAAGCACCACTGCTTTTTGTGGAAATGTAGTTTCCATTAATTCATCTTTTTCCAAGTCTACTCATCTTCCTTTTCTTCCTCAGTGTTTCAGCATTTGTGCCTTTTTGAATTAAAGATTATTTTGACACATTCTGCCATTTTCAGGTGTAATTTCTGAGCTTGATTATGTAAACAGTAGATAAAAATGTTTTCCACATTGCATAAAGCAAAAACCAGGTTGATGGAAGGTTGGTGACCACAGCTCTTTACTCGTGCAGACCGCAAGTTTTAATCATACTAAGCATAGGTGGACTGTTTACATGATCATGTCTCATGTAGACTAACAGCCTTAAGCCCTATTGGGATTGGATTAGTTTATTAGGGGGATGTCTGTAATGAAACATCCTACACATCTCCTCAGTGATGTAACACCTACATCCAGACAACATTAAAATGATTACAGGAGTGAGCTTCTGAGGGGTTGTATTGTGTCATGTGATAGCATCATGCTTATTGGTATTTATTCACTTATACACTTATTTACTTATTCTCATTATTACCCTTCAGAATTAACACTGTCAGTTTCAATACAATGATTTGTAGTTCTGTTAGTTTAACAGTATTTGAAATGGAACTCACAGTGACATAGTAACTTGTAGCTGTATATGTGATTATAATCACCTCTTTAATAAGCCACACTTTTTCTCAACTTAAGATTCTTTTTCCTCCATATAAAGTCTATTATTATTAAGTGACTCTTCAAACATTCATATTTTTTATTTTGTGATATGTGAAGTCTAAATATAGGCAAAATTTTCTCCTGACGGCAGCTGTCTGGGAAATCACGGAAATGTGTATCAGACAAGACTAAAATAATCAGATGAGCTCTGAGTTAGAAACATCAGATAATTCAGTCTGTATTTTACTCAGAGGAGCAGCAAGAAAAACACACATGTTGGATCTGGACATAAAATATAATCACAGTATTTTTTTATTCAAAGAATAAATCATGGAGTCTGCTTCTGACAGTTTGAGCAGAAACATGGATATTAGTGGTCTGCTGGAGGTCATTTTGCAGGGCTCTGGCTCTGCTCCTCCTGTTCCTCCTTGCACAAAGGAGGAGGTAGCGGTCCTGCTGCTGGGTTGTTGCCCTCCTACGGCCCCCTCCATGTCTCCTGGTGTACTGGCCTGTCTCCTTGTATCTGCTTCATGCTCTGGACACTGTGCTGACAGACACAGCAAACCTTCTTGCCACAGCTTGCATTGATGTGCCATCCTGGATGAGCTGCACTACCTGAGCAACTTCTGTGGGTTGTAGACATCGCCTCATGCTACCTCTATGGTGAGAGAACTGACAAAATGCAAAAGTGACCAAAACATCAGCCAGAAAGGATGAGAACAGAGATTCCAGTTGGATTAGCACCATTCCACAGGGGTCTGTGATCACCACCTGCAGAACCACTCCTTTATAGGGGTTGTCTTGCTAATTGCCTCTCATTTCTACCTGTTGTCTGTTCCATTTGCACAACAGCAGGTAAAATTGATTCACAATCAGTGTTGCTTCCTAACTGGACAGGTTGGTTTCACAGAAGTGTGGTTGACTTGGAGTTACATTGTGTTGTTTAAGTGTTCCCTTTATTTTTTTGAGCAGTGTATTATTATATGTCTATTTCCTATGTGTGCACAATTGTATTTGATATATATGCATGGCAAAAACAAAATTTAAGTCTGCCAGTGTAGCTTTAAATACACTCTCTTTTCTCTAGACTTACAACAGAGCGAATGAAAAATATGCTATCCTAAATGTCTCAGAAAGACTGGTTTCTTTTACTTTTAGTCTGAGAAGTCTTGCAAGACATTTTTAAAAGGCTTTTCAATGCTTTCAGTCGATGGAGCCATGCTGTGTGGAAGCAGGGGAAAAATCTGTCAGCAAGGTGAGGGCGTACCTCACGGCTGGCGGAACTGAGCTGGTTTCGGCTTTATGCAATGTGGAAAACATTTTTATCTATTGTTTACATAATCAAGACATAGCTCAGAAATTACACTTGAAAATGGCAGAATGTGTCAATATAACCTTTAATTCAAAAAGGCACAAATGCTGAAACACTGAGGAAGAAAAGGAAGATGCATGGACTTTGAAAAAGATGAATTAATGGAATTAATGGAAACAAAAAGCAGTGGTGCTTCAAAGTTTGTGACCTGATTGTCATCCCATTGATTGAAAACCCCTGACACTAATTTCACCTTCAAATGAGCTGCTAATTCTAGAGGTTCACATACTTTTGCCACTCACAATGTCATATTGGATCATTTTCCTCAATAAATAAATGAGCATGTAAAATATTTGTGTCTCATTTGTTTAACTGGGTTCTCTTGATCTACTTTTATAACTTGTGTGGAAATCTGATGGTTTTAGGTCATATTTATGCTGAAAATTTTAATTCTAAAAGGTTCACAAACTTTCAAGCACCACTGTATACTACACTGAGTATGTTTTGACAGACACAGTGTGAGAGCAAGTTCAGCAATGACAACTTTAGCAATAACAAAATATTCTGTGTAGACTAGAGATGTAAATGGATGTGAATGTGTTATTGGGAATTAACAGATACACTATATGTCCGAATGTTTGTGGACACCCCCTCTAATTAAGCATTCAGCTACTTTAGGTTGCACCCATTGCTGACACAGATGTACAAAAGCTCACACACATAGCTTGTCTAGTCCATGTAGAGAAATACTGCCAAAAGAGTAGGAGCAGAACTTACTATATGAACCTACTAGTACCATGTGTAATGCCAGGCATGGGCTAGAGGGGTATAAAGCCACCCATCACTGAACCGTGCAACCATCAACCTTCCTGTCACAAAACTGATTCCCTAACCTCAAGCCCAGTTGCCCCGTGTTACTCCACTCCTCTGCCAAAGGGTGGTTTATGGTTTATACGTCCAGATATTAACCCTGACTGGGAATTGAACCAAGTATCTTAGCTTTTAAAGTTCAATGTTTTCATGGTGATCCACAAGGCACCTAACACCCAACTGCTCCCCAGGAGCCGTGAGTAGGGCTCACTGCCCCTAGTATGTATTCACTAGTGTGTGTTTATGTGTGTTGCACTGCATGGGTGGATTAAATATGGAGAACAAATTCCTCTGTCTGCAAGAACAGTGGTTAATGAGTCATTTTCGCTTTCAAACTTGGAAATCTGCATGTCTTCTGATGTATGCAGTGCATGGATGATCCACCAGGGGGCAAAATACATGCATTTGATTTTTATTAGGTTTTTCTTATTTATTTATTTATTCATTCAATTAATTGTACAATTTTGTATACAGTAATACATTATGTGAGATCATTTATCATTTAATTGTCAAACTGATGATGTAGAAGTCTTAAAAACTTTATAGAGTTAAGATTCACATACATAAGCCACTTCCTGTTCAAATGTTTGGAGCCTGGACTCAAATAACTACCTGCATTGCAAAAATTGTGGTCACGTGGTCATACCTGGACATGAGATGATGCCAAAAAGACTTTGACATGACACCAAAAGCAAGCTCCAGATCTAATGTAAGCCTTAAATATCATACATGACTAGGCTGATGAATATTTGTGATAAAGGACAAATTATGTAAATGAGATGGGTTTTTTTTCTTTTCGCCAAACTACTTCTTTAAAACACGGGTGGAGTACAGCAGAGTGAGTGATGAATTGGATGGACGGTCTTGCTGGAGCCGCAGTACACTGTGGTTGCTCTCTCTCTCACTCACTCTTTTGGCAGGCGACCTCAGTACAGCTTGTGTGTTACTGGATGAGGAAGAAGAATTCACAGCTAAATAAACCTAGGCCACAGGCCAGGCCCAACCCACAGCTCCTCTTGTTCTCTTTCTGTCTATAACACTCATGAAAGCACAGTCTTTTCATTTACGTAGAGCCTCTTCTTTTCTTTCAGTGTTTTCTTCCTTCAATTAACATGTCTCTTTATTACTTACATAAGCTTTTTTATTCTTATTTTAACATGATCAATGTACCCAGCCTTTTACTGCTTCTCAAGACTCATAACACTCATGTCACCCGAGTCTTTTTGGAGTTAGAGGTTCATTGGAAATGTATTAGAAAGCTGTACAGACTTGTGTGTATACTGCATGCACTTTCATTCACTTAAGGAGCTCTTGCCAGAATAATCATTCAAATGTTTAATAATATTGCAACAATAGATCCTTTGTTTCTGGATTACATGGTCAATAGGTGATTGTACTCATTAGCTGTTCAGACAAAATAGGACAATACGAATGCATAAATTATCTGACTACCAACTGTGATGCTGCGTCCGATGTTATATTCACAAGCCGTATAAATCCTTTGTTTGGTTCTTTGATAAGAACATTATTTTATCGCTGCACCCACATTTCACTGCTTATCCTATATCCACTCCCCTCCCCACGTGAACTGAGAGAAGCAGTCAGTCACAGAGACAGATGCTGTCATGCTAGAATGAGCAAGATTTGTCAATTGCTGTTTAAACAGATGCCTCCATGCTCAACAAGTAAAAGAGACAGTAAGAACAGCAGTGGACACGCAAGCTTCTGAGTCAATGAAGAGAGTGAGTGGCATTTACGAAAACAAAGTCATTCAGCACCAGAAGGCAGACATAACAAAGTCAAAGACTGTATTCACACTAGAGCTTTTTCCAGACCCAGGTTCACTTGCTCCGAGTTTGGTACATTTGGTCAAGTGTGAAAGCTATTTTTGATCCAGACAACGAATCTCTAGTACTTCTGAAATCTGTGGTATGGGGTTCACTTCCAGTGAACTCTGGTGTGGCCAACTGCAGGTGTAGAAGATACCCTTCTCACAGTGCAGGGTTGTGTGATTGGTTCACTTTTGTATTGTGACTACTTTGATCCATCATCTTCTGCTGATCCATTTCCTGGTTGCAGGGTTAGCAATACAAGCAAAGTAGACCAGACAAACCTCTCTTCAGCCACCTATTCTAGCTCATATAGAAGGATTCCAAGGTTTTTTTTGGCAAAATGAGAAATATAATCTCTCCAAAATGTCCTGGATCTTCCCTAAGGGTATCCTACCAGTTGGACATGCCTTGAACTCAACTCAACTGATTCCTCTCAAGTCTTTCCTGGATGTCTGAACTCCACTCCCTATCTCTAAGGAAGAGCCCAGACACCCTGGGAACTCATTTCAGACACCTGAAACTACAATCTCATTCTTCTCAATGTTTTATATGGGGCAGCCAAATCCTAGTGGTAAGGATCTGGTCTTGTGACCGGAAGGTTGAGGTGAGGGTTGGAACATAGACAATGGTGAACAGACGGCTTTACCTTCTGGCTCAGCTCTCTCTTCACTAAATCAGACCGGTATAGAGTACACCTCAAGATACTTAACCTACGCCACTTGAGGCAAGGATACCTTCCCAACCAGGAGAAGGCACTTCACCTTTTTCCGGCTGAGTACCATGGTCTCCGATTTTGGAGGTGCTGATTCTCATTCCAGCCGCTTCATACTCTGCTGCAAACTGGCCCAGTGAGAGCTATAGGTCCTGGTGTGATCAACCCAGCAGGACCACATCCTCTGTAAAAAGCAGATATGGAATCCTGAGGCCACCAACCAGACACCTCCCACCACAGAATCGGTGACAAAGGGCCACCCTTTAGGATCCTAGTAACAGTAAAGAGCTAGTCCAGTGTTCCATAACAAGGATAGAAGCCACATTGCTCCTCCTTTATTTGAGATTCAACTATCAGTCAGATTATTTTCTCCAGTACCCCTGAATAGACTTTACCGGTGTATTATATTAGCCAGTATACAACACACTAAGAAAATTAAGTACAGATTTATACTTAAAAGAGTACAATGACTTGTTGCTGTGACTGTACCTTATAGAGTACGTTTCCATTGTTGTACGCATGTTTTTTGTACCAAATAAGGTACTATTCTGTACCCAAAGAGGCTAAATCTACATTTGAAGGTTTCACAATGGCTGGGAAAGGCTTGTTGTGGAACAAGTGTGTGTACTGAGTGCATAGTGAAAAACTGACATCTTGCACTGGCCTGATGGCTACAATTCTTGTCATACAAGAATGGATTCTGCATGATACTCCTACATTGTGAAATGCTATACTATGCTAATGTTATGTCCCAAAGAAAATAATACAATAAATGGATTAAACTTCTTCCTACCAATTTGTGAACCTACACACATAAAAGTAATATACAGAATTGCACACTTGATTCATGGTTTAAATGGAATTATATGTTTAAAAACAAAGTTGTGATAATGATCCCCTCCCCCAATGAGCCCAGAATCAGTCCTGACTGTGAACTTAATATTTGGGTGTGAAGTGTGAAAATACACTAAAACATCAGACATATAAGCCCACATGATTAACCAAAATTTAAATGACTAATCTGGCAACTTGTTAGCATTGGCTGATTCAGATATTTTTGCATGCCTGCTTTGAATGGAAGCGTTTCTTGCTCATGACAGTACTTGTTTGTGGTCAGGAGTAATCCAAGTCAAACACCTAAAAGGACTTAGTGGAAGCAGCATGTGATTAAAAGAAAGTATGTGTGAATGAAGAGCTTGCCACACAAGCCTCTGGCTGTCAGAGAGGAATTCATGTCCCATGAGGTTCAGTACTCATCCCAAAGATATGAGTTGCACAGGAGTTCATCCTCAACACCAAGCCAGCAATGTCATACAAAGACATTCATCTGCAAGGATTTTAATAGCTAAACAGGAGAAATGATGTCTCGACATGGAATGAACAAAAAATGTGCACTGGGAATGAAGCGGCAGGAAGAGACAGAATGAAAGGCTGCTGGAGAAATGTGGTTTAGGAATGAGAAAGAAAAACAGAGAGACAGAAGGACAGGCAGGAAGAAAACAAGAGGGAGGGAAAGTAAACAGCTTTGTAGACACAACAGAGCATTAAAGATGAACAATACAGAACTCTGAGGAGCAAAGGCTGTTCCGTTACAAACATGCTTCTGTGTAACATGGCATCTTTCTGAATAGCTGGTAGGGGACAGAAGGGCACTGTTATTTAGGTATTAGCTAACAATTTGTGTGTGTGTGTGTTCCTATCAGAATATTGATGTGACAGAATTTTCTGCACGTATAAATAAGCTAGCACAACAATCAGTTGTAGCAGAGTGCCAAACGATCTTCTTGGGGAAAAGAAGAGTATTTTAGAGCTGCCATATTGAAGATGACTAGACTGAGAATGGACGTCTTGTACATTGAGTATTTATGAAAGGCATAACAGTGGTGCCCCTACAGGATATTGATGCCAGAGGAAAATGACAAGTCCAGCAAGTGGTACACAGTAATCTTCACCATAGTGGACCATTTAACCTCTATAATGAACACAGGATCAGCTCCCAAGTGTCAGGGAGCAAGGGTGGTTATTCTCGCTATTAGGTAGGTTATAATATTCTGATATGACTGTTGATAACATTTTTTGCATGATGGACTGGTTTTTGAACAAATCTAACACTAAATAAAGACTTACATAGCAGTATATTGCCTTACATGTGGACAAGATACACTCATTCGAAATTAATTTCTGAATATTGAGCAAGATAATAATAGTATTGTAATATGTTGAGTTTTAAGCAGATTATATATATATATATATATATATATATATATATATATATATATATATATATATAGTGATTTTTATTATGAGTTATTTATTATTAGAGTAAACTCTGGTCCTGATGCTGCTGACCAATCACAGGTGATGTCTGGGTCTTTGAATGACGTAGATATACAGGCATGTATACAATTTTAGATATAAAAGGCTTGTTCACAGGTCTTGTAAAAGTTCATTTAAGGGTAGCCAACCCAAAGCAGCTCTTACAAGTGCCGCTCTTCCATTCATGAAAAAATACAGATATTTGTTGCATACATTGTGTATGTGTGAACAACCAACCATTGAAACATAGCAGTGATCAGGAAAGGTAAAGTCAAATGTGGATATGAAGATGAATTCAGAACATTTTTAGCAGAGTTGGAAGATTTATATTTACAGTGCCCTCCATAATTATTGGCACCCCTGGTTAAGAAGTGTTCTTTCGCTTCTAATAAATTATTTTTTTATATATATAATATAGGACAACAATGCAAAAAAAGAGAAAAATCTAAGTTTTAATTCAAGTGCCTTTATTTGGTGGGGAAAAAATTACACATTAAGAAAAAATCTTTTGAATGAAATCTTGTGTGCCACAATTATTGGCACCTCTGGTTTTAGTACTTTGTACAACCTCCTTTTGCCAACAAGACAGCACTTAATCTTCTCATATAACTCTTCACAAGATGGGAGAATACAGAAAAAGGGAAACAGGAAGTGATGAATTACTAATTAAAGGTTCCTAGATACTTTGATCCACTTTTTGATCAACTGTGCCAATAATTGTGGAACATGTCATTTTATGGGAAATAATTATTTCTTAGTTTAGGATTTTTTTTTATTTTTTTATTTTTTTACATGAGTTGAAGGTTGCATTTTTCTAAACTTTTTCAGAGTGAGATTATTCTTCTGCAATAAAAAATGCATTTATTTTAAGGCTTTTAACACATTTTAACTAGGGGTGCCAATAATTATAGAGGGCACTGTATATTTAACCATTAAGTTTGATATGCCACTGTCACATTTTAAAGCTTAAAATCTTCAGAAAATAATTTCCCTCATTACATGGTAACAGATCACAAGTAGCCCAACTGTACTGAAGTTGGCAAACACAAGTTAAATACTTTGAAAAGTTAGTTAAACAAACAGACTCAGTGTTGTTCACGCCAAAAGTCATACAATGAATTTGAATTTTTGAAGAGGAATTTCTGTAATGCCATTGCAAGCTTGTCTGCAGAAAATGAACATTTGAAATGAACACTATCAGACCTCCTGGAAGTTGTGTGTATGCATACCATGTCTTGTGACACTTGTGTATCTGATATACTGGCCACCTCTGGTGTATTTGCTCCAAAAAATGAATACTACCATAAATACTGTAAATATTACCCCAAAAAGGAGTGACTGTTTTAATGTGGTTGTATATAATAAACAACTATATAAACCTACAGTGATACTTGAAATTTTGTGAACCTTTAGAAATGTCTATTTTTTGGCATTTAATTATTGAAGAAAATGATTCAATATGACATATTTTTGAGTGGCAAAAAAATGTGAACCTTTGCTTTCAGTATCCGGTATGACCCCCTTTGCAATAATAATTGCAACTGAATGTTTTTTGATTACTGTATTCTGGTAACTGTATTCTGTAATTCCTCCATTCTTTGGTAGAACGACTTGCATGCTTAGGGTGTTTCTCTTGCTGCATGACCCACCTTCTCTTGAGATTCAGTTCATTGACAGATGTACCAAACAGGCTAGAAACACACCTGGATACTACCACCACCATGTTTCACAGACTGGATATGGTTCTTATGCTGACAAGCCACATTTTCCTTTCTTCCAATATAATGCTTTTCATTTAAATCAAAAAGTTATATTTTGGTCTTATCTGTCCAGAAAACATTCTTTCTGCATGGTACTGCATTACTGTGTGTTATGGCAGTACCACTGCAAAGGACCACAAATGCCTGCAGAGTGTAGTAAAATCTGCCACAAAAATCATGGGAATTAAACAACCCTCTTTGCAGAGCGTTTACCAATGCAGAGTCCACAGGAGAGCTGCCTCCATCATCAAAGACCACACCCACCCTCAACACAGACTATCCACACTCCTACCTTCAGGCCGGAGGCACAGAAGTGTGAAATGCAAAACAACCAGGTTAAAGAACTCTTTTTTCATAAACTCTAAAAAGCATTTTGCACTAAACTTCTCACACTTCTTAATTGCACTATTACAGACTGTTGCAATTATTCTAGTCACTATTTTATTCTTTCACTATGACATCCAGTGTGGACAGCAAAGTAGAAATTTAAATGTACAGGGAAACATGTTTCTTTACTGTGCATATGACAATAAAGCTTTGAATTGAATTGAATTTCAATAGTCTTCTGGCTTGTCCACGTGATCTTCAGCAAACTACAGATGAGCAGCAATGTCATGCACACCATTGTGCATGACCCTGTCATGCACAGCATTGTTGTTAAGATTAAGATTCACCAATTTGGTGATGTGATTTTTCACACAATGGAATTTGTGCATTTAACCCATTCGTGCAGTGAAACACACACACACATACACTAGGCTGTGAGAATTTGTGCCCGAAGCGGTGCCCTTATCCACCAGCGTCTGGGGAGCAGTTAAGGGGTTAGGTGCCTTGCTCAAGGGCACTTCAGTCATGTCCTGTCTGGGGATCGAACCGGCGGCCCGCCAGTCACAAGACCAGATCCTTACCACTAGGCCATGGCTGCCCCCATTGTTCAGTGTTCTCCTGATGGTGGACTTATGAACATTAACATTAGCCAATGTGAGAGAAGCCTTCAGTTGCTTAGAAGTTACCCTGGTGTCCTTTGTGACCTCAATGACTATTACACGCCTTGCTCTTGGAGTGATCTTTGTTGGTCGACCACTCCTGAGGAGGGTACCAATGGTGTTGAATTTCCTCCATTTGTATACAATCTGTCTGACTGGATTGGTGGAGTCGAAACTCTTTAGAGATGGTTTTGTAACCTTTTCCAGCCCGATGAGCATCAACAACTCTTTTTCTGAGGTCATCAGAAATCTCCTTTGTTCATGTCATGATATACTTCCACAGACATGTATGGTGAAGAGCACATTTTAATAGATCTGTGTTCTTTAAATAAAACAGGGTGCCCACTCACACCTGATTGCCATTTCATTGATTGAAATCACTGGACTCTAATTTCACCTTCAAACTAACTGCTAATCCTAAATGTTCACATACTTTTGCCACTAACAAACATCATATTGTATCATTTTCCTCAATAAATAAATGACCAAGTATAATATTTTTGTTTTATTTGTTTAACTGATTTTGTGATGTCAGCTTTTATGCAGCCTTTGGATCTGACATATGGTTTCTATGTAACAATTTCTTTTTTCAGATTTGTTTTTCTGCCATAGAAATGCATGGGGTGCAAACATTTACAACCTTCAAAGGTAATGATGATACAATTCACTTGCAATACCCAAGCAACTACATGGAGTACCACAGCAATGACTTAGCAACACTTGAACAACCACATATCAACACACTAGCAACCATTTGGCAACGTCATAGCCACCACTGAAATACGAGAGAATGAATTTAGGTTTGTAAAATAAATTGCTTAATGACACTGCCAGGTAGATAATGCTCAACAGACGAGAATGCTAAACCTGGTAAAGCTGGTAAAACTTTAGTTTTTTATTTCCTGCTGTAAAAAGTAAAGCAACACAAATATGTCTGTGGATTCAGCACCTGAGAAGAGAAAGAGCTGCAGACTCAAGTTCATTGGTGAGATTAGTGAACAATTTAGCAACTATGAGGCTGGATAAAGGTGGGAAACCAACCCAACACAACAGTTTGTGAAAAGTAGTTTTTAATAATTATTATTTCATTATTATTCAGTAACTATGTGGTATTAGATTGAGATCAGTTTGATTCCAGTTTGAATCAATTATCTTCACCTCTGTTATAATACCTTTAGGAATTGTGATAATGTTTCACTGTCACACTCACTGTCGTCCAGGCCACCTGACCACATGTGCAGGGCTCCTGCCAAAAAAGTGAGCTGTTCTGGCTGCGGCCTTATTAAAGATCAGCTGAGTTTAAAAGGTCGTTTATGCCATATTCGAACCCTCTCTGGTACTGACACTTGGCATTTCACTGATCTTTTGCTCTAATTAAAAGAAGTAGAGAGGAAGAGAAGAACACACACACACATGAACAGCAGTTGCCAAGGACTCCATCAGTTTGTGCATGCCTGCAGAGCCACAGAGAAGAACATTGCCTTCCAGACTCTGGGAACTTAATTAGGAGACTCCAGACACACTTCATCACCATAATTACGATGTTCCTCACTTTAGTCTTTGTGGCATCAACAAGTGAGAAGGCAAGAGGTAAACACGGTGACAAGTGAAGGGCAGTTACAATGCTGGCACTTTCGGCCTGATGTATCAAGGTTTTTGCTCCAAATCAGACACATTCTTTCTGCTGGCTTATGAATGGAACTGGACAAAATATAGATTTGATGGTGATGTTTGACCTGGGGCTGTGTAATGATTGAGGAGAGTTAGGATGCAAGTGAGGAGCTTCATCAAGACAATTCATAAGCATAAATGGGATCCTATGACGTTGAACATATCATGTTCAACAAAAAACAAGCGTAGCTTCGTGATCATCTCTACAAGATCAAAACACAAGATAATATGGTGGAAAAGCACAATATTCCTAAAAAGCAAAACCAAAAATATAAATGCATCAGGAATTCATAATCCATTTAAGTCCTTAGAATGATCTGTCTAAGACAGAAAGTCTTTATACAAGCAGCAGTGTGTGATTAGCACAGTAGTGGAGTAATCAGCACTGGGCCTGATGCTGAGAATCAGACAGAAAGATCAGCTAATGGTGGATGTGAAGGTCTCTTATCAAATCAACCAATGGGTGGAGCCAAAGCAGAACCAACCAATGAACAGCAGAAGAATCCAATAGCTGAAGCTGGAGAGGGGAAACCAGAGCTGTAATGTACCAATTACTAGTGTGAGAGACTCCATTGAACTGTCTCCCCATGCCCACACTGGGGAGAATTTGTGACAGGCTGATTATACATTCTGCCCAAGTTTAAGCAACTCACATGACCAGTGTTGTGTAGCTTTTTCTCAACTTATGAAACCAAGCGTAAATTCTCATGCTGTTATAAAACTTAATGGAATCAGCTACAAGGAGTCAAGAGCCTCAAACAAAAGCTGAATGATTTGATTGGGTCAAGTAAAATGATTAAAAGCCAACCTGAAATGAAAAAGCTAACCGTGTTACTTCACAGTCCTAGTCATATCAAAGAGAATTTATTATACCATGTATCCGACAAAATTATTGTAATAAAAATATAATATTCATGGAAGATTTCAAGATTTGTCTATAAAATATCAGATTGTTTTTAATGCACTCCCATATTCCATTGAGTAGGAAAACCAATGACCAATGTTAAAAAATATCACATTTCAACTCCCACTTCCAACACCATTAGCTATGATCAAGTAAAACTGCTCAGCTAAGGTAGTCAATCCCTCATGTTGTGCTTTAGTCAGAAATAAGCCACAATATGAAAGAACAGAATGTGCATTCAAATGTGTTTTATTTACAGTCATTACAAAACAATCCTTTTCAAAACATTTTCAAAATGTTTCAGTCATTTTTGTTTACCATGTGTTTTGTTGCACATGTCATTACTGACTAGCAGTTGGTGCCATACAAGATTTCTTAGAAACATCCACTAAACAGAATCGAACAGAAAATTATGACTTATAAATAATCTGGACCACTGTAGGGACCACCATGCATGGAAATGTGAATCAGCTCTCACTGATTCTGACTATGGGCTCCATCTAGCTTACTATGGAATATCAATAAAAATGATCTCACACTCAAGGTCTGGCTCAAGCATGCAAAAGTGCTTCCAAAGTGGTTGTATAATCTTATAATTGGTTTTTTGTCAGTGTTTGGATGTGTTGCATTGATCAGCAAGTTTGGGCAAAGCATTATTAACATACCATGGCACAGACATGGCACAAATAGGAACATGTTCTCTTTAAGAAGATGGTGATCAGCCAATGTTTGGAGTCAAAATGTTTGTTCCATTATTCAAAACAGGAGGTGCTTTGCCAACAAACACAAAACTCAGTAGTCACCTTATTAGCACAGTCATTTACTTTAAATTGCATCATCAAAATTAGTCTCAAACTGCATCTTGGTCTGAAATAAGGTCTCTTGGAGTAGTCGACGGGTTTTAGGGCACAATATAACTTACTGTTAAGTATACACATTAGGCAAACTTTACTGTAAGTCATACTATGTAGTAAATTACATTAAAAGTCTGGTTGTCTCCACATAAGATCAGAATGTAGTTTGATTGAGAGAAGTCTGTATGTACCCAATATAGACAAAAGTATTAAAACACCTGCTCATTCACTGTTTCTTCTAATATCAAGAGTTTATCCTGCTTTTATTAGAGTAACTATCTGTACTGTCGAGGGAAGGCATTCTACTACATTTTGGAGCATTGCTGTGAGGATTTGATTTGATTCAGTGACAAAAGCATTATTGAGATCATGATGTTGGATAATTGCCATCTGACATCATCCCCAACTTCCCAACTCATCCCAAAAATATTGGTTGGATTCCATACCAACATTCCGGAGAGCCCAGTTCCATTACTCCTCAACTCAATGTTGGGGAGGCTTTATATCCCTCTAGTCCACACTTGGCATTCGACATGATGCCAATAGGGACATGTTTATCTGCCCCAGAGAGTCATATTCTATTCACAGTACTTCTCTACAGGGTCTAGACAAGCTGTGTGTACATTTGTGCATTTGTGACAGCAATGTGTGCAACTTAAAATAGATAAATGCATTCATTAGAAGGGGAGTCTAACACAGACATTTGCACATTCTAGTGTATTTCCAAAAAAAAAAAAAATTCATAATTTGATTAAAAAAAAAAAACATTTAATTGTTATATTTTATTTCTTAACCACAACCCTGATAAGGATTAAACAGGTGTGATAATGGATGGATGAATGGATTTTATTTCATTTTATTTCACACAGAAAGTGATATATCAAGCTTTTTTTGTTTTAATGTTGATACTGTTTCAATAGTCAGTGGTAGACTTGACCATCATGCAAACCACACAATTGCTTGGGGCCCTGTAGATCAGGGGGGCACCTGCTGGTCAAAAGAGGTTGGCAAAAAAAACTAAACACAATTGTTTTTGTTGTTCCACACTAAAGAGATACCGTACACCATGGATGTAATTTGGGAGAATGTTTTGGTTCTCTGCAGATTTTTCTGTCAAAAAACAGTTAGACTATATTAAAAAGAGATGGGTTGAGCACTAGGACCCAGCAAAAAATGGCCACTCAGTCGGAAACCTATTTCTCTTTAGACCGCCCACAAGCTCATTGATTGGCTCTGCCATTTCATGCTAATGTGTGATTAGCCATCCCAGCGGTCACTCCATTAAACAGCGTCTGGACTTGCAAACCAGTGTTTTGCGATTTGGCTCGTAGTCTATGTTCACCTGACACTAAGTTGTTGAGCGTTTGTTCTGGCTGTTTCACATCAGATAGACTTATTTTAATGTCAGAGGTTTCAACATTAGAATCTGTGTCTGTGTGCATGTGTGTACCAGTCTGTGATAAGCCACCCATTTACATGCCTCTCAGTTTAACTATTGACAAAATAATTCAGAATTTCTGCTTATTTTACTCAAAATAAAGGTATAATTTTATGTAAATGAGGTCTATTGACCATACAGTCCAACCCTAAGTGTAAAATTGGTGGTAATGGATTGGAATGAAGTTGATTATCAAGGTGTAACAGAGAATTGGGTGATAATTTTATATTACATGATTTTACCAGTTTAATTTTATTAATGATTAATATTATTTTATTTTATTAATAATAATAATAATGATTACAGTTATTATTAGTATATTATTAATAGTAACTAGTAATTCCTAATAAAATATTATGAATAATAATGTTTAATGTTTCAAATTTATTTATAATAATTTATATTTATTAATAATTAATAATAATACTTTAATTTATGTTAAGCCTGTACCACACCATAACTATAAAAAAAGAATCCATTTGATCAGGCCCCCCAGACATGACATTGCTTGGGGCCCCAGAACTTCCAAATCCGCCCCTGTGAATGGTACTTTACTTAAACAAATAAAATATTCTCATAAGTTGAAAATCTAGAGCTATAAGCTGTACTGCTCAAAATTAAAACAAAAAAGTCACTTTACATGTAATGAACATAAAATCTATAATAGCTTACATTTTTTAATTAGTGACTATTGAGTTAGTAGACTATTGAATTATAAGTGACTGTTGAGTTAGTATAGTGTTTGTTAACAACTTTAGCATAAAGCAAAGCAAAATTTGGATTCTAATCCGGTCTTGGCTTAATCAGTTCCTGTGTATTCAGTGACAGATGTGAAAAATACCAATTTGCTGTCAATTTAGTATGTCTGTATATATGTGTGCACACATGTGGCACAAGTGCGTGTTATGTGCACATGTGGGATGTGTGTGCATATGTGGTATGTGGCACGTATGTATTTTAGTCCTTCCTAAGTATATGTGTAGTTGTACGTCAGATATTCATCTTCTTATCCACAGATGCACACTTGAAGGCACAGTTGTGTCTTCAGAGCTTCAAGGTGGTGATGTTACTTGGTGTTCCTGAGTAACTCTCACACCAGATTGGCCAGGTGTTGGTCCAAACATCATCACTGGCTGGACACCAGCTAATGCTCCATCTCTCCTTCCAAGTAGATCTTATATCTCTTACATATGATGGGTCTCCCTGGCTTGAGCTATGCCTATACCCTGCTCACTGAGCCCTTGCTGGACCAAATACTGACCATCTGTGGAGGGATCCAGCCCAAGCTGCTTTCCACTGTGTAGGAGGGGTTTCACTGAACATGAGGGGAAAGACATGATCTAAATTCAGGATCAAGCCCTGTTTGTTAAGATTTAGCTGCATCAAATATCCTACTAACATCACCTCAAGTCCTTAAAAATTTACTCAAGAATTGCTGGATAAGAGATTTTGATATTTTGACAACAGTTGGAGAGAATGATTCTTTCCACAGAAACAGAAATAAGAAGAGGCCAAAACTCATTTAGTTCAAGTTTTCATAAAAAATCTGATTATACCAAATTAGTCAATTAAACAATTTAAAAGTGACTTATTAAAGCTATAATTGTAGAGCTACAAAATGTGCCTATATGGTAACTGTAACTGAAACTAGTGGAGGCTAGTGTGCATCTGTACACACACACATTTGTTGATCTAGTTTGATCTAGTTTAGAGACCACATAAAACTGGTGACAATGAGCATGCATTAACTGTGCTTGTGGCACTCAGTACAGCCTTACATATTGGAGACGTTGATGCTGATGTACAGTTAAGAGGTACATTATGTGATAAGTCTGTAAAGTGACTTTGGATGGTGGCCTTAATTCAGCAAAACAGTGACATAAGGAGCTCCTGATGACCCTGGTGATTTTGAAGAGATTTTAAAGTAGTGGGTGTTTAGGGATGTAAGAAAATAGTTGAATTTGAATAGATCTATATATCTAGCAACAATGATTAAGTACAAGATTTTGTTGTCTTTGAGAGAAGGCATATTTTAATGGTACCAGTGTAGTGATATGGGCGGAGCCCAGTGATACCAGATGATAGGAGACCTTAGTCTTGTGTTATAGGGTAGGTAGAGTGTACGCTAATAAATACTGTATGCCATTAAACAGTGTTTCCTAACACAGTCGCCCTCCTTTTTCTTTTCTTATTTTTCTGTATCCTAGCTCCCAAGACACCTTTACTAGGTATTCAGTGATCTTTAATGGCTTCATTCAAGTATGCTGAGAGCTGGGATGGAGCAAAAACATGGAACCATCAGGTGGGCCCCAAGGACTAAGTTTAGAAATGCTGCCTTTAGGTGTAGCTCTAGGTAGAATGTTCAGAAGCAGTAAATGAGACGCAGAGATCCAGCAAGGTTTTCAAAGCCAAAAACAGCAGAACTACGTAGATTTTCCATTCTGACTGCTTATCTTTCCATTTTCTTTCCTGACATCCAGGACAACAGTATTATCAAACTCATATTGCTTCGGCAGATCACTCATGGACGTCTTTAAGGCTCAGTTTCCTCATAAGAAATGTCATGTCTGAAATTGTGCTATTTGTTTGTTGTCTCTCAAAGCTTTTCCAAATGTAATAGTGTGATACAGTTGAAACAAATGTTAGCATTTTGTACGTACTATACACAGATACTCAGCTGCAATAAATACACACACACACTCACACACACACACATGCACAATGAAATCTCACATAAGTAGATAGGTGAGTTTCCAACAAGCTTGCCCTTCAGATCAAATTTGACCTTGTTTTGCTTCTCTCTGGTGTACGAAGACAAAGTCTTGCTTATGAGGGAAATTGTGAAGCCGAAATCCAAAGGACTGAACACTTTAGAGAGAATCTGTGATATTTAATGGTAAATCCATCTGTATCTGCTGATCAAATTGCTGGAAATCCTGCAAACCTGGATGGGCTGAATATTGTAAAGAAGAAACATATCTGTACTGTGAAAAAACTGTCATATTTTATATTCATTACATGTAAAGAGACATATTTCAAGACTTTTAAGTTTTGGGAAATCAAAAATCTGATCTCAAATTAGAACAAGTAAAAATATTGTGTATCTCTCAGACTACAACTGCTGGACTGCTAATATATCAAGCCATTTAAGTATACATAAGTGTCTTACCTGGACTAAAGAGAAAGTCGTCTTTTAAGATTAAAGTCACTTTTACATTTCATTTGGAAATCAAGGCCTTAAAGTCTGGAGGAAGAGTAGAGAAACACAGAATCCAAGGTGTCTGAAGTCCAGTGTGAAGTTTCTGCAGTCTGTGATGGTGTCATGTCATCTACTGGTGTTTATGACTGTGTTTTATCAAATTAAAGTCAATGTAGCTGTCTACAAAGAGACTTCTGAGCACTTCATGCTTCCATCTGCTGAGCATTATGGAGATGTCCATGTGCTTTTGCAGCAGGACTTAACAACTGTCCATAGTACTAAAACTATTACTAACTGGTTAGCTTGATTGGTCAGACAATAATGAGCAATAATAAACATGAAACAAAAAATACAACATGACTAGTTTACATGTATGTGGTGGAGAAGAAAGAAAGAGCTGTGGTTAGAGTGTCGTTATTAGTGCTGGGCGATAAAATGATAACGATATGTATCGCAATAGACACGTAATCAATATCAATAGAAAATGCGCTCGATAGAACGTTCGATATATATATTTTTCATTGGAATAAACCAGAGCAAAGATTCCGCTTTAAATGCACCCGTTTGTGAAGCAAGACTGGTTGGTCGGTCCTCTGGTGCCTAGCAACATATGGAGTGACACGCTAATAGCCAATCACGGAGCACTATCAAGCTTGGTTGTGCCACCTCGTCATCTCATGCACGCCCTCTTGTTTGTGTAACTTGAACCGGCACGCTGTGAGACGCATGGTGAGTGGAATATAAGTGCGACGAGCAGCGCGACAGCGAGTAAAGAAATTGTGAATAAAAAAGGAAAGGCCATCTCACCAGTATGGCAGTTTTTCTGATTTTTTCAGTCGGACTGTACTCGGACCAACGTTGTCTGCAAATTGTGCAGGACTGTTGTCCCCACCAAGACCAGCAATACGACTAACTTGTTTTACCACCTTAGCCGGCTGTAATTGAGGACAAAATGGTGTGCATCACTACAGACAGTGTGGCCAATATAGTGAAGGCGACATCACTAAATGATTGGACATGGCTGCAGTGTTTTGGCCATCGTTTGCACTCTGCTGTTAGTGAGTAGCATTGTCATTTTGATGATTATTATCCATGTTGGTTCCTATTTATTATCCAATGTTTATTTGAGATGCTATAGTACTAATAATAACAACAACAAAAACTATTACTAGTACTACTAATAATAATGCTGATTATCATTGTAATAATAATAATAAATAATAATAATAATAATAATAATAATAATTTTTATTATAATTGCTATTAGTAGGCGATTAACTTCCTTGTAAACTTCCTAGCATTAAAGCAACTCCTAGCACTAATATATACATAAGGGCAAGGATATTTTTTTATTTGAGTGTTTTTCATGGTCATGTCATTTCTGAGGAAGGTTAAATTTGAAATAAAATGTTTAAATGTAGCATATTTTTCTCATAGTCCTTATTTTAAATAGGTAAAAAAAATTCAATAATTATCGATACCGATCGATATGAAGTACTTATATCGTGATACAGTTTTTAGCCATATCGCCCAGCCCTAGTCGTTATCATGCAATATCAGCATTTCTAGAATATCTCTCAGCCAATCACAATGCAGGGTTGGAACTAACTGTGGTATAATATACAATATATGACAGTTTACCTTTTTAACTTAAATTATGAACAAAATATGACTGTATACATCAATGCCTCCAGATTTATGCCATTGGAAATACTCCTGATATTTAACAGAAATTGGTTTTGATAAGTTGATTTTTTGGTTAACTAGTTGAATAATATTTGCAATCCCTACTAACTGTTCACCAGTAAGGTAAGAGAGGGGTTTTGAGTAAGTCAAAAGGTTGTATACCTAATTGTATGTCTTATTCATTTGTTATTTCTTTCTCACGCACACTTGAACAACTTGAAAGTTCACAGACAATCTTGGCCTAGATTGTCATTCAAGTATTCTGTGAGTGTGTGCCTCACATGTAAAAATCGCAAGTACTCAATAATGAGTGTTTCTATATATACACACAAGACACAAACATACTCTCTATTCAAGCACACACACACACAACACTAATGTATTCAGAAGCACATCTCCTGTATTTACTGATCATCTTTCAGTATGTGTGAGTTTTCTTAAAGGTGTGGCTGTGTCCTCCAGGACAAGGAGGCTGACGGAGGAGAATAGAGGGTGATGGCAACTACACATTTAGAAAAAATGAAAAAATTCTGTCAATTACAGCAGTCAAAATGAAAAGTGTGCGTGTGAATGTCTTTCTTTCTCACATACTGTCACTCTGACTCTCTCGTTCCCTTTCCCCTACAGGTAAAGCTCCAGCATCAGCAGCCTGGCTCCATTTCACACACTCACTTGACTCAACATCATTATCTAAAACAGCAGAGCCAAAGCCTGATGAGCCCTCAGATAGAAGCTTCATGCGTGAGCATAATGATTCTGTCAATTACATAATCTTTGTTTGGATCCTCATTAAATCTCCTCCTGGTACGCCTTTACATACTTTTCCAGCACTGAGGTGTCCACAGATGTCTTTGCCAGAGGAGGGAGGGGAGCAGAGCTGTTTGAAGTGGATTTCATAAGGAATGCCAGCGGACGGCTCGCAGGCTTGACATCATCTCTGCTAGCAACCGAGGTGAAGGCAAAAACCGTAGCATGTGTGCAGTGTGTAGAGAAGGGAATGCAGATAGATGCTCTCCGACATCCTGGTTTAAAACCTTCATAAATTCAGGGCCCTGTTTTAAGGGAGAATGGGGGGTGTCTTGGCCTCTGTAACAGTGTTTGTTTGGGCTGCCAAGTTTGGGGTCTCACATTAAATGTAACTTGTCCCATTAAATTCAACAGTCTCCACTAAAAAAACATACTTTTACTTCAGAAGAATGTTTTTCTACCTGTTTTAAGAATATGATTAAATTACAGATGCTTCTGCTGCAGATGCTCAGTCTTCACTGGTTCAATACTCAAGTATTTATTGTGGTTGTTCATTGACTAATATAGAATATTTCAGTGATTAATAGTGTTTATTTAGGCTGTTTATGGACTAATTCCTGTCCTCATGTGTCAACAATAGTGTATTTTTACATCCCATGATTGGTTAAATAAATTTTGGTAATATATACTGTATATAAATAAACACAAGAAAGCAACACAAGAAAAGAATGCAAAAGTTTAGTGATGTCAGCGGCTTGCAGGCTTGATGCAGTTATTGCAAGCAAAAGATTTTCAACTAAATATTATGTAAATACCTGGAAATAGAAGCTGAAATGTTGATCTTTTGTCTCACATTCATCATATCTGTCAGGACTCATGTTCCATCTGCTGGCGCTCGCTCGCAACCCTCAGCGCCGCGCTCACCTGAGAAGTCGACCAATCACAGGAGAGAGCGAAGCTCGCTCTCTCCTGAGTATTAAGCTCACCTGATCCCAATTACCAGGACGCTTCTAAAGAGCTGCTCGCCTCTCACTCGGGGCGAAGTAACGCCACAAGCTTAACGCCAGTGACTTACCAAGCCGTTGCCACAGCCTTTTGCTGCCTTTTTGAACCATAGAACCTTGAACTTACGCCTTAGCTTTCTCTGTGTTCTCTGAAAGGCACTATATAAGTAGAACTTAATAACTAACATTGTTATTATTATTATTATTACTATTATTATTATTATTATCTGTTACAGCTAACAGTAGTGTAGAAGCATACTCTCCGT
>BRDA01045839.1:0-13401 GCA_036984385.1 Crenuchus spilurus
CACCTAAGATGAAAATTTCAGACTCCTCCATGATTTCTAAGTGGGAGAACTTGCAAATTCGCAGGGTGTTCAAATACTTATTTTCCTCACTGTATTTTTATAAATATATTGACAATTTATGTGTACAATGTATGCTGGTGTACCTTGAATAACTACATGAACCCATATTGCACAATACAGTGAGGGATGCATAGCCTGGACAGTAGTTGCTGATAGCCAGCCTCAAGCAAACCTCCAAATGATCATCAGTCATGGTGAAACGATACTTGGACTTAATGATCTTCATCATTAAGTGGCAGGTGAACACGTACTGTTCAGACAAATGCTGTGTGATGGAATAATAGCGGGGACGGCCAATCACACGTTAGCAAGAAACGGCACAGCCATTTGATGAGCTTGTGGGCGGTCTAAAGTGAAACATGATACAGATTGAGCGGCTTGGATTTCTGTTTGGTCCGAGTACTCGACTTGTCTCCCTGTATGTCTACCAAGTGACAAGTTTTATAGAGAGGACGGATGATTGGCTGACGTCTATTTTTTAATGCCATGCGACCTACCCACATTACCTTTGTGATCGACCGGTAGATCGCGATGGTGTAGAACATGATTCAGGAATCTGTTTTGGACTTCACTGGTTAAAACAATAGATTGGCAAATAGGAAAACCCAGACATGACAAACTTGAAACATTTGATAAACATTTCAAAACTGATGTATATGGAATAGAAATAGTACACAATCTGGCAATCAACAAAAAAAAGTGCTGTTTTCCAAGTGCATGTTTCTTTCTCCCGTATGGCACTTTGGGCACACAGTAAGCAAAAACATTGGCAACAGTTGGCTATAGCTGTCTTAGTTCACATTTTTTAAATGTATTAAATTAGCTTTTTTTTTTTTGGAAATGTATGATTGTGTTAGCTGTGAAACTTGGTGTGAGGCTGTCAAAACTCTATATAACCTGTAATAAATGCAATATAATTACAAAATGTAATGTTAATGTAATGTAAAGTATGATAATGAAAATAATGAGATGATAATATGATGAATATGATAATGGCTGCCAGGACCCCCCAAGTACTAGCCTGCCCCCCACATTGGTGCCTGTCACAGCCAAACAACTGATTACTAGTGTAGAGTATCCCATTGCTTCTGCCTTTCATTACAGATGTTCATTAGTACTAATTTGCAATGAAAACGCCCAAGACACAACAACATTGTGTTACTTCCTGTTTTAATGAAATCTTTGGTGACCAGATCATGCTGGTATTGCTAAACCCAGACTTCCTTAGTGGCTCTGAATATGTTTACCTAAACCTGGGCCTCATGGATCACCGGCCTTAAGGTTGGGCACAAAGGAATTATCTTTTTCCAAGGTAGCGGTAATCTGGCATCATGTTGACTGCATTTCGATCTGCAGCAGCTTAGAGTGCAGGTTTTAGCTTCAGATGCGTGATTGGAGTCACAAGTGGGGAGAAAATGCTACACATTTATTGCAGTACGTTTGAAAAAGGGGCTCTCTCAGTGTCATGGGTACTGTTGCACCCACATGCCAAGAGAAGTTGATTAGTTGAACAAGTTGAAGATTGCCTTGTGAGCATTTTTTTAATGTTGCCACAATCTCTAAGACTTAACCATCTTTGATTTACTCAATAACAGCAGGAATAAATCAGCTGAGATGCTTGTTGAACTCCCTGCCCATCAGGAGCTACTCTGAGAAGAAGCAGGTGGATGAACTTGACATATCTTCAAATGTCAAGAACATGGAAAATGAAATCTTTAAATGGTTAAATGCTTTAGACGCATTCGGCTAATTAAGTATTTTCACTCAGACTCTCTCGTCTCGGGCAGTTGGTTCAGATTGTGTTCAAGAGCATGAGAATAAAATAAAAGCAGAAGTCATAAATGTTCCAGGCTTGGATGGGATAAACAAGACAATTATGCAGATGTGATTATAGAGGAGTGTTTTCTCTCTTTCTTTTTCTGCCTTGATCCCAGAAGGAGGAAACAACGACAAGCCTCATTCTGACACTAATAGAGCTAAAACAGCAGCCCGTCTATCCAAAAAGCAGTGGATTGTCTTTTGGTGACAACCCATGAATGGCACAAAATGCTTCAAAGACCTTCTTCATGAGCAATGGCTGATCTAGTAACTGTATGCAATAAACTGTCATATCTCCACTGTTTGGTTTGACCATTTGTTTTACCATGTTAGACCGATTTTCACAGCTGCTTGACTTTAGCAATCAGATTACTCGCTCTTGATTCACTGTGACAAAATAAGGCATGTCTGGGCCTTCTCCATGTAACCAGCTGTGAATGATATCAATTATTCCACCCACGTCAACTGTCTGTCACTTAAATATTTCAACAAATAACAAGTAACCCTATTTGTGACCAGAAGCACATCATTTTTGCAGTGATAGCTAGTTGTAGTGAGCTGTGTGTGCCATACACTACTTTCCATAAAAATGCAGCCATTTGTCTTCTTCAGAATGTCTGGTTTAATAGACTTGGCCTTTTGTATTGTCAGAGGAATTTACACTAGAATATTTGAGTGTTGCTTGCAGATTTTTCTCTGCCCCACCCAAGGTGTCCTGACTTCACAAATGGCTATTGTATAGACAGGAAAAGTGGTGTTCAGAAAATTCTATTACATGGAAAATGTCAGCAGGTGTATGGTGCAGATCGCAGATGCATTGAGTTATAAGGAAGTCTCTGTTTTTCCCCATTGTTTGGTATTACCACTTACAACAGAACCTTGCATCAGTCTATTAGCTGCTATTTGCCTGGTGAGGTAAATTGCCCCTATAGTGTCTGAATCAACTTAAATGGTACAAATTCTGTAAGACCCTTGGAGTCTTTTGTTTAGACAATCAGATATAAAGTATATGTAAACAGATGCTGCCACAGACTCAAATGAGTGAGGAATATGGTTGTGGTGGAAAATTATTTTCCAAATTAGATTTGTGTGCGAGTGTGGGTGACGGTGGGCAGAGTGGATATAAGTGTCTGCATGTCTGTGCTCTGTCAGTGTAGGTTACATTAACATTACCAAGTGCCACAAATTACATTTTTGTGGTTGGCACTTTCCAAGCTATGGCCATGTAACCTAATAAGAAAAAAGCTCACATAGTACACAATCTACCATCATCATCATCATCATCAGTAGTGTTGGCATTGACAGCTAACTGGTTGTCAATAATAGCTTCAAAAGCAAACATATCTGGTCTTTTTCAACTTCTCGCCCTAATCTGCTAACATCTGTTCAGTGAAATTAATCTTTGTGTTGAAGGCTTGTGCTTCTAGCTCTTAGATTTGTTGTTCGTGACACATATGGCTCATTCATGTGAATGATTAAGTTAAATGCATTATGTCTACACTCCCTCATTGTGCAACACGAGTGCTATGGGTTTTGTCAGAGTGGTTTAACTTGCTTGCAGCATAAGCACTAGTTGTTAGCATTAATCTAAACAGGTAGCATATGAATGCCCATGTAAGTGAGGTAAATCATTCAGCTAAATGCAAATATTTGCCACCATTTGATAGGTGGCTGGTGTTAAGTTGCAAGCATTGTTGTGTTTATGTGCTCCATTTCCAAAGAAATGCATATTTACATTTTTGTATGGATGATACTTTTCTAAAAGAAATAACAGGTTGCCATTATGCCAAAGGTATAAAGCAGACATCGCCCATCTGCCAGACGTTTTGGGAGTCTTATTCGTTTTAATAGGGCATCAGGGATGACAATATCAGACTGAGGTTTTTTACTGAAAGGGAGACCCTTGAAATTTGTAGAACAGAGGTGGACCATTGTTCCATCAGGGGACCTCCTTGAAATGAGCTTTTGGAGTGTGGGATGTCTATAAAGCTAATTGGCAACCCACATATGAGATACAATGTTTTACTATTAAATACATCCCTGCCATTACGGTAAATTTAAGCATTGCTTGACACTTTAAAACTAAGGTATATACTCCATAAAGGTTTTTTCAGTTATGCAACATGCTGCTTAAAATAGCTAAAACTGATTATTGGCTCTGTGGAAAGCTGCATTTTGTGTTCAGATCAATGAGAGAATGGACTAATAGACTGTGAGTGGAAAAGCAGTGTGCAGCTTCATACAGATCATTTAGGTTAATCTTTTAACATCCTTTGCCAAGAATGTTGAATACTGTTAGTGTTAGGCTCAATACAATTTCAGCCCAGTAAGTTGTGTAGATGAATTTAGAAATGAATTTTAATTCAGACATTGGATGCAGTTCCTGACTTGTATCGAGCTAAATGGATGAATTTTATAAAAGCTGCATCTCAGAAGTACCAAAATGGTCTACAAATCTGTGTGAAATAAGAGTGACAATGCTAGTCCATCACATTGGAGCCCATGACTTGTCTAAAGCAGGAGAGATGTGCTCTATTTGAGGCCACCATAGATGTGTTCGTTTGAAATGAGACCAAAAAATACTTGTCTTCAAAGCTACTTGCCTTTTTGCATATGCACATAGACTCTGTGCTCAAAAGCTCTCACTTCCAGACCCCTACTATATGTGCCAACATGCTCTCCTCTCCAATCGCACAATAGAAGTGGACAGCACAATGACTTTTACCCACACTGTAGCAGGGTTCCTCACACTAATCTTCACTCCTTCTCTTGTTCCATGAGTCGCTCTCTTCAGTCCAATCTCCTTATGTAAATTGGATCTGATGTAATATATAAAATAAGACGCAGCATGAGTAAAGTATCTTTTCTCCTCGCTTGTTCCCGCAGTGCGCCGACTCTCCAGAATATTCTCTCTGTTCTTTGCTACTGTCATGTAGCTCTGTTCGTCTTTCTCTTCCTCTCCTCTGCCCTCGCTCCTCAGCCTGACGAGAGAGAGGCAGCATCGGCTTCTGAAAGGCGCAAAAGGGAATTTGTTTTCTTTTTCCTGCACTCGCATCCCTTTCTCCTGGTAAATAATGCTTTTTCATCCTGACTCCTCTGCTGGCCTATGTGTAAGAAAGTGCTTTATGAAAATCATGCCGGTGTTTGAACTCAACAAAGTTTTGAATCTCTTGGCTTTTGCCCTGGTTGCAATGATATTCACAATTAATATCTTGAAAATTTTAATTTGCAGTCACTTTCTCTCTTTTTCTTTGTTTCCCTGATGTTGAGCAGTAGCTGTGGATTAAGAGTAACACATTTCTCTAGATCTCCCCTGCCAACCCAAGGTGACATTGTAAAAAGGTACTGAAGCAGAAATTTGCAAGGGAATAAACGTTGATTGATATACTGTATGTTTCAAAGCTGGCTTTTGGTGAACACTTGAGATTTTTTTCTTTTTGTGAGCTGGTGTAAAAGGGTGGCAAAGCCTTTGTCAGAGGATTTCCAAAAAAACTCTGCAATCAGGTTTCAGAAGTAGTTCTAAATGGCAAGTTTTTACATACTGTAGCTTTCTTAAAGCTAGATCTACAAAGCAAGAAAATAAAAAAAAACTTCACTAAGTATATTACCTTTATATACATGTTGTTGGTGAAGTGAACAAAGGCAGTGGGGGCGAGGCGCAGAAGCTCAATGAAAGCCCACAATCATCAGTGGCCCTGAAAGCTGTACTCAGTGGTCTTATTAAATGTAAAACAGATTGTGTCTGAACACAGAGAACATTACAGAAGAAATGTGGTAATAATCTCTGTCAGTACATGTCAGTGCTAACATGTCATTAGATGGCTCTAACCAACTGAAAATAGTTAGAATCTTACTGGACTGACCAGGCAAGACCATCTTTTCCTGGTTCTTAAACATCTTAACTTGAGCATAACTTGAAGCATAGTTTTATTTGGCAGTGTGGAATTTATGTTTCCTTTGAATAAAACCCTTTCCAAAACTCTCCTGTCCTATGGTCTGTAATGTTTCCTCCAAAATAAAAGTTTGCTGCATCTAGTATCACTTGGAATTTGTTGTGCTATTCCCATTTGTATTGATTTGTACATATTTACTTTTGCACAGCGAGTTGTTGGATGTACAAGCAAGAAGCTGTTTGATTTGAATCCACACAGCTGTCAGAAAGCAGACTGACTGGAAGTGTAAACCAGGCAGAGCGGCAGATACAGTAATGTCTATTCACAAGGATAAACACATTCTGGAGCCTGTTGCCATGAGCGACTCCTCTACAATCCAGGAGACAGAGTGCTTAGAGACAGAGAGAGAGATGCACACAGTAGAATGACAGAGACAGACTAAAGGTATAGAGGAAATATAAAGGAAAAGAGAAAGCATAAGGTATGAGAGAGAGAGGAAACAGGGAGAGAGAGATACTGACATGGAAAGGATGTTAGAAGTATAAAGAGAAAGCTGGAGTGGAAGAGGGAGAAGGGAAGAGAACTGAAGGGGGAAGAGTGTGTGCGTGTGTGTGTGTGTGCGTGTGAGGGAGACTCAGGGAGCCGTAGGCCAAGGGAATAGATGGTGTTTAGGCCAAGTACGTTTATCCTTCTCTGCAGCTGGTTTCTGTAGAAGCACCTCAGGAACTGACATTAAAGCACATCTCTGCTGCTCCACGCTGGCCTACTAATACACACACATACACATGAACACACTCACATACACACACTGCTGGCTGGATGCTGTGGATCCTATCGTCTGTATGCAGACAATCCTAGCCGACAGTCCTTCGGCTACTGCTCCGATTAAGAGATTAGATCCCCCCTCATCTGCACTTTATTATGCATGGGTGTTAGCCAAAGAGCATCATTAACCAAACGTGGCCTTGTTTTGAGATTTGCCTTGTTTTTGAAGATTCAGTGACTTTTTGGCTTTATATTTGGACCACAATGTAACCAGACAGGAAACGATTTGAAAGCAGGCCCCTGAGCATGATTTTATGTTAGATCTTTTTTTTTGCTTACAAGCCAGCGGCTGTAAAATGTATTTTTCACTTGCATTGGTTCAGGATGATCACGGCTATACAAATACATGAATATATATTAAAGAACTTAATTTAATATTTGAAATTATATACATAAATAGTACAAACTGGATTCCCAAAAAGTTGGGACACTAAACAAATTGTGGATAAAAACTGAATGCAATGATGTGGAGGTGCCAACATCTAATATTTTATTCAGAATAGAACACAAATCACAGATCAAAAGTTTAAACTGAGAGAATGTATAATTTTAAGGGAAAAATATGTTGTTTCAAAATTTAATGGCGTCAACAAATCCCAAAAAAGTTGGGACAAGGCCATTTTTACCACTGTGTTGCATCCCCCCCTGGCATCCCCCCTTCTTTTTACAACACTCAAAAGACGTCTGGGGACAGAGGAGACCAGTTTCTCAAGTTTAGCTCTCCCATTCATGTCTAATACAGGCCTCTAACTGTTCAATCGCCTTGGGCCTTCTTTGTCGCACCTTCCTCTTTATGATGCGCCAAATGTTCTCTATAGGTGAAAGATCTGGACTGCAGGCTGGCCATTTCAGTACCCGGATCCTTCTCCTACGTAGCCATGATGTTGTGATTGCTGCAGAATGTGGTCTGGCATTATCTTGTTGAAAAATGCAAGGTCTTCCCTGAAAGAGATGATGCCTAGATGGGAGCATATGTTGTTCTAGAACCTGAACATAGTTCTCTGCATTAATGGTGCCTTTCCAGACATGCAAGCTGCCCATGCCACAAGCACTCATGCAACCCCATACCATCAGTGATGCAGGCTTCTGAACAGAGTGTTGATAACAACTTGGGTTATCCTTGTCCTCTCTGGTCCGGATGACATGGCGTCCCAGTGTTCCATAAAGAACTTCAAATCCTGACTCATCTGACCACAGAACAGTCTTCCATTTTGCCACACTCCATTTTAAAAGACCCCTGGCCCAGTGCAAACATCTGAGCTTGTGGAGCTTGCTTAGAAATGGCTTCCTCTTTGCGTTGTAGAGTTTCAGCCGGCAACGGCGGATGGCAAGGTGGATTGTGTTCACTGACAATGCTTTCTGGAAGTATTCCTGAGCCCATTTTGTTATTTCATTGACAGTGGCATTCCTGTTTGAGGTGCAGTGACGTTTAAGGGCCTGGAGATCACGAGCATCCAGTAGAGTTTTACGGCCTTGACCCTTACGCACAGCGATTGTTCCAGATTCTCTGAATCTTTTGATGATGTTATGCACGGTTGATGATGATAACTTAAAAGTCTTTGCTATTTTATGCTGGGTAACACCATTCTGGTATTTCTGCACTTTCTTTCTGCGCAACAATGGTGGAATTGGTGATCCTCTTACCATCTTGGCTTCAGAGAGACACTGGCACTCTGAGAAGCTCTTTTTATACCCAATCATGTTGTCAACTGACTTAATTAGTGTTATTTGGTCTTCCAGCTGTTTGTTATATGCTCAATTTCCTTTTTCCAGCCACTTATTGCTACTTGTCCCAACTTTTTTGGGATTTGTTGACATTGTGAAATTTTGAATCAACATATTTCCACTTTAAAATGTTACATTTACTCAGATTAAACTTTTGATCTGTCATCTATGTTCTATTACGAATAAAATATTGACATTTGCCATCTCCACATCATTGCATTCAGTTTTTATTCACAATTTGTTTAGTGCCCCAACTTTTTTGGAATCCGGTTTGTATTATCTGTATTATCAGCAGCCTAAAGATCATGAGGATACATAAATGTCAGCTTAATATTAACATAACACAAGGATCTGCTATCAATGGTTAGTAGTTTAGCTTTGTGGTTAGCATCATGCTAGTGGAATAAATTTGATTAAAAAAATGTGAAGTGATTTGAAAAAGTTTCTTGTTTAAACACTTTTATTACACGTTGATGATGTGAAGATGTGGTGAATGGTTAGTTCCTTATTCATTTAACCCTCTAGAGTTGGCACTCCTGCCAGCGGCATATTAACGAAATTCCAAAATAATAAAAAAAAAACACCTCTAGAACTCTGCAAGATTTTATCCTAGAAACTAAATTAAACATACCCTGTAAACCTTAAAGGGTCTACTTTTCTAATATAAGTAGCTTGAATCAAAATATATTTTTGATTCTTGTGATAGAAGTATAATTAACCAGTGACGCATTCCTAATTATATATATGTGGCATAACAAGATGCATTAATCTGTGCTTTCATTATTAGCATTTTAGAGCTGGTGAAAGATGTATTCCTTTATGACCTGGATGAAAACTGATCAGCTTCTTTAAATGTTCCTTTGTCTGTATGAGAAAACTGAATGCTGTAATGCATTAACCCCTTCCTCATTCCACTAAGCATACACCTGCCTCACAGTTTCCCTCACAGATATAAGGAGCTCCTTAGATAGTTTTCACTGCATAACATAAAATCCCACACACTAAGGATAAACAAAGCACGACACTGATCAGTACTGAAGAGCTGCGTTTAGCAAAAACATGTCAAAACTTCATAAATGCACAGAATGAACTGTGTATCTCCAGATTGCTGAAAGCCAGATTTATCCCATTGATCTGATTTTCAACATAAATCCATAGAAACCTACTGAGGCCTTTTCCTAGTCGTTTCATCAAAGCCCTCTTCATAAGCATGAATAAGTAATGAAAAGCAAACCTGATATCAAACCTCCTTTAAAAGCACAGCATTTTGGAAAAAAAAATCTTGGTTGTGCCTTGTCTGGGGTTGCCAACTGATGTCTTTTAATTAAGAGTCACACATTTGAGTCAATTGCTACTGTATAAAATAAAAAGCCTTTTTTTAGCATTGCTTGATGCCATTTCAACTCCAGTACAGTACATGTGATTTCATATTTATATTTGTTAAGTACACATGTATTCTAACCACCTATGACTTCTGGTTTCTTTGAGAAATAAATATGAGGTGACATGAAAACATGTGCATCAACAAAGAGAACAAGGAATTCAAAAATAAAACAAGACCAAAGTATTTTAAAAGTCAATCAGTGAACATCCAAATAAGTATTAGAACGACTTTATTTATAAAACATTAAATATTATTTAACAATATAATATAGAATGGAACCTAAGGTATGAATGTGTATGTGTGAGCGAGAGGTAATATAAAGAATTTACATGATATTGCAAAGTTAAAGGAACATTTGTATAGATTTGCAAAGAAGTATCATGTGCAGCCTCATCTAAAAAAAAAAACTAATAAAGAAACAGCTTCATCTGAAAATGTCCATCTCTACTTTTAATGCAACAAAGGAGCAAATGCATTGGACTGCTTGGAAAACACTTTGCCCTCATGCACAGAGAGGCAAACTTTAATGCTTCTTTCTGAGGCCATCAGCTGCAATTAGACAGCACCCTCATGCCACCCATCTATTTAGACGTCTTTACAAATAAATGTTTCTGCAGTCCTTGAAATTTGCTAGAAATCAGACAAGGATTTGGCATGAAAAGAGACAGCACCAGGTAGAAAGAGCTTACTCCTTACTATATGGTGGAATATATTGTGGGGCTGTTTTTCTTTCATGTCATTGTGCACTCTATAGTTGGCACTTTCAGTTTGCTAAGCCTAGGTAATGGTTGGATTTTCCAGCAGGACAACGATCCAAACCTTCACATTCACAGAGAACTCCTTCACTTTTGCAGTGGTGATCACAGTGCTCTGACCTCTGGATCATTAAAAAACTGGATACAAAGTGAAGATGCTACTAAATACTAAATGCAGAGGTGCTGAAATTCAGTAGAATTTTGCTTTATAGAATGTTTTTTCTTTGAAAACATTTACCTCACTACAAGCTTAGCTTCATCTCACTTGAGTTTAAAATCAAGTTGACAAACAAAAAAAGGTATATTTTGCATTTTGTTGATCTTTACCAAGGACACACACTGATGAGACCAGACAAAGAATATAACACACAATGAGAAACACCCGAATGAGAACGAGCAAATGACCAAACAGGTGAGTGAAACAACAGGAAGGAGGGCCTAAGGCAGAGCACGACCACAATATCAAAAGCACCTGCACTGGAGAGGAAGACAAGACAGGCCTAGCATGTGAGAGTAGACTCTCCCCAGTGTGCAACTCCTGTTTCATGAAAAACAAACTGGCAGGACATTGGCCTAGGAAAGGTGCCTGGTCTCAGGACAGAGAAAGGCACTGGAACAGCAACTGGAACAGATATTAGTACCAGAGATGGACACAGAGATTATGGCAGAAACAGGTGCATAAACCTAAACATATCTTTAGGGACTGGGACAGGGATAAACAGGAAAGATGGGAACTGGTAATGGGGGCCAGGCTGTGAGCTCTCCACTTTCGGCAGGCATGTCCAGGGTTACATCCTCAGTTTTCGCCATTAATTATCTGGACTTTGAGAGCCTGAGTTATTGAGTGTGGAGTCTTACAACTTAGGAAACTGAAGTACCTAACTGACATCAGCTGCAAAGGCTGGCATGACACAAGGCTTGAAGGCCAACATGACAACTTGCTTAAGCAATGGAGTGGCAGTGCATGCAGAAACGTATTCTCAGAGTGTGTCTTATGGCTCTATGGACATTTTAGGGCTGTACTGGTCAGTACTGGTCAGGTTCCCTGGATTTCAAATCAAAATCAAATTTTATTCGTCACACAAGAACTTGTAGTGAAATGCTTTCAGAGAAATCAATCAATCACGAAGGCAGCCGAACTTAGCAGCGCCAATCATAATGACAGAAAGTAAGTAAGGAAAACATACATGAGGAATGTGGGGAAAAAGAGAAAAAAACATTTATTGTTTATTTATTGATGTTGGAGAATATCCTTCCACTGAAGTACTGATATTAGGGATGTCCCGATCCGATCTCAAAGATCAGAATCGGGCCGATCATGGCATTTTTTAACTGTTCGGTATTGGCTTTTCTGAACACAAACCTAAGCCCGATTTTTGTCGTAAACAAAGGAGTCGTAAAACGAGAGCAGAGCTTGTATCAGAACGTGTTTATAATGTGTGCTGTGTATAATTACTTCAAAAAGTGATACGAGTCTAACAGCGAGGTGTAATGTCTGCAATATGAGTGTTTCACTGGGTGGTAGTAGCAGATCTGCATTTAATACAGTGATGTGCAGTGAGGTTCATGGTTGGTGAGACACTGACTCCTTTAGAGCCGGATTTACAAACATATAAACTTATTCAATTGGCTACTTGTTATTTCGTACCTCATCAGCATTCTTCTCTCTCACACACACATACACACACGTAAGGTACGTAGTAAAGATAAGAAAAAACGTTACAATTACAGCAGCGAGAAAACCCACCGTGCACTTGACTCTCACTCGCCTCCTCAGTAAAAGCACAGCAGCAACAAGCAGCCGTTGGCTCACGTACGCCCCCCCTTCAGTGCAGCGGAGTACTGCCCTGCCTCACGCTGTGCCTTTTCACTGCGGTTTTATGTCCCATCAGCAAAACTAAATATGTCACTAACAAACATTAAACGTAAATGGTTAAAGACATTAGCCAGGGTATAAATCAGGGTATATAAACGTATATGCAAACATTATATTTGTGACATGCAGCGATACGGCAACAGGCACGCGCCAACTACATGTATCAACCCAGTTTGTGATGGATTGCGCATTCAGAGGTGAGGCTCGGCTCGGCGCTACCGCACCTCGCGCTTGTCTCTTGTATTTGAACAGCAAATATGTAATTTCAGCGATTTTGACTATAAAAAATGTTTGAAATTAGTCGTAAAGATCAGTGGACAAATATTAATATAAATTTTGTAATTTTTTTTCTTGTCATGATAGGTGAGGCTGACCGCACGTCCCTGATTTAATACTACAAATTTAATACGGCACCTAAAAAATAAACCTTTAACAGAATACAGTGAGTTCGTTCAGACAGCTCAGTTAAAGGCTGTACCTAAGCAATCTACGCTATCAGAAAGTTTTAAAAGAAAAGTTCTCTCGAGACAGCGCTACGGCCAAGATCACAGAGAGGGTCACTGAATTCATTGCTTTGGATGACCAGCCGATCGCTGTGGTAGAGAATACAGGTTTTCGGCGTCTGTTAGAGCTTTTGGAAACACTTAACAATAGTATGGAAGCTGGCAGTTTTTCCCTAAAGCATTGCAGTTGTTAAATATAAACATTGGATTAATTTTATTAACTATAATGTAATGTGTGCACTGTGTGAAGAGTATTATCTAGTTCTTATCTAGAAAATAGAAGTATCGGTTTGAGACTCGGTATCGGGAGTCACTAAAAAATTAATGACTCGGATCGGATCGGGAACAGAAAAAACGTGATCGGGACATCCCTAACTGATATATGTCACTTTCTGTATAGACTACTAAACTGATACTCACTTTTATAAAAATGTAATAAATGTGACAGATGAAGAATAACAATCGTATTTTCATTTAACAAGTGATGGTCATATCAGATGTTAGGCAATATAATCAGTATTATAGAGTCCTATCAGCCACATCATTTTAAAACCAGGTGATA
>BRDA01045839.1:13411-41875 GCA_036984385.1 Crenuchus spilurus
GTTCAGACAGCTCAGTTAAAGGCTGTACCTAAGCAATCTACGCTATCAGAAAGTTTTAAAAGAAAAGTTCTCTCGAGACAGCGCTACGGCCAAGATCACAGAGAGGGTCACTGAATTCATTGCTTTGGATGACCAGCCGATCGCTGTGGTAGAGAATACAGGTTTTCGGCGTCTGTTAGAGCTTTTGGAAACACTTAACAATAGTTTGGAAGCTGGCAGTTTTTCCCTAAAGCATTGCAGTTGTTAAATATAAACATTGGATTAATTTTATTAACTATAATGTAATGTGTGCACTGTGTGAAGAGTATTATCTAGTTCTTATCTAGAAAATAGAAGTATCGGTTTGAGACTCGGTATCGGGAGTCACTAAAAAATTAATGACTCGGATCGGATCGGGAACAGAAAAAACGTGATCGGGACATCCCTAACTGATATATGTCACTTTCTGTATAGACTACTAAACTGATACTCACTTTTATAAAAATGTAATAAATGTGACAGATGAAGAATAACAATCGTATTTTCATTTAACAAGTGATGGTCATATCAGATGTTAGGCAATATAATCAGTATTATAGAGTCCTATCAGCCACATCATTTTAAAACCAGGTGATACAGTATATTTGCAGGAGTTTATTTTGATCTCACTCATTTGTTGTCCCATGTATCTGCATTTTTTGAATTTGTCATTTAGTCGTGTTTGACTGGGTTTACTCTCAGCTGAATGCTGCCATATGAGAGCATGAAATAATGGTGCATTGCTTTTTACCTCTGCAAGGTGAACTGAGTTCTCGGGCAGATTGTTAGTGATGTGGGTGTGCGTGAGTCGGACTGATTCCAGGCCTGTGTGATCTCACACTGCTTCACTAAAGCTCCTTGCCCCCTCAGTCTCCATGGTGACTTTGAGGGAAGCACTTCCCTGCTAGCTGGAGCTGGCCTTGCTTTTACAACTAATGCAATCGCCCATTAGCGCTTAACTTGAACACGGGGGTGATAGTACTCTGTGTGTGTATGTGAGAGAGAAACAGAATATGCATGTCATGTCTGCACTAATAACTTTCCTCCACTAGCTGAAGCTGTTCAGTATTCTGGGATAGAGGCGAAATAGGGCGGAGCTTTTGCATGTGCTCTATCAGGACAAAGTTTGTGTGATTAGGCTGTAGTTAAAGAGTAATTAAAAGAGTTTAAGTAGACATGAAGCTGTTTCAGGGGATAGGGGGGAGGATCCTGAAGGGAGGGGTGGTAATTAAATGGTCTTGTGGGTTATTGAATGTGTTGGGTGAACAAAGTAATGCCTCTTTTTCTTTCTCTTGCGATCTCTTTCTCTCCGTCTTGGTTCCAAACCATGAGAGTGAAAGACAGTATAATGAGTCTGTTTTTTTTTAAAGACTATTTTAGATGGTCCTGCCTTGGCCCTCACAGTTAATGTGTGTTACGGTGAGAGAGAGAGAGAGAGAGAGAGAGAGAGGGGCTATCCCACTATTTCTCCTCAGTCCATTAGCAAATTACCTCCCCTTCCAACACTACGATTAGATATACATCCTGCAAATTAATGTGCCCCCTTACTTTGAAAACAATTAAGTTGACTCTGTTTTCTCTCTCTCTCTGTGTGTGGGTGTGTTTATGCAGGGAGAAAGGTGGATGAAAAAAAAGAATTCATACTGAAGAAAGAGATATGAAGAACATAAGCTGCTAAGCCAAGCTGCACTGGAGGTAAGTGGCGAGGTATATCTAACCACCTCTTTCATGTAATGTTTAAATGCTCCATTGTAAAACAAACGAGGGCCAAAGGTCATGATGCAGTGGCCTGGCCTGTTCTAACACTACCACAAGTATTTCTCATAAGCTGAATATTGCACTACAAAAAAGGCTACATAACTCAATCTAGCAAAGACCGCAGTGTCTGCAAACATTTTTTTCCATCCCCTCACAACACCACCTAATTTTGCTAACAAGCTCTCCTCCTTACCAAAGAAGAGAACCTAATTAGTCAAATCAGGAGGTGCTATGAGGTGCTGGATTCACCACCTGCAGACACTGCAGCCCTCAACAGACCTCTCTATAGTTTGAGAGCTTGCTTATGCACTCATTGCATTGCTAAATGGTTCATTGCTAAAAATTAGCCTTAACTGAACCAACATTGATTGTCATTATTTCTCTGCTCATTGTTGGCATCATGTGTCAGAACTTAACATGTGGTGGTGTCAAAAAACATTCAAGTGAAAATCACTTCAGCTGGCAGCTGTTAGAGTGCGATTGTGCTTATTCGCAAGGCAAAGAAAAAGCCACCTACGTTAATTCTGCAGGGTATGAATAAAGGATAAAAGTATTTGGTCATTAGGCATGCTGCAATTTAGCTTGCCAATCATTCACCACGCAGCAGCGAATGCACTGTATTAATACAATAATTAAATATTTAACCACAAACTGTCATTTGCAATTGAACATTCAAATTTTTGTCAAGCATAAATATGCATGGGTTACTTGTGTCAAGGGCTGCATATATAAGTCCTGTACTATATTTTTGATCAGGCTGTGAATGAATGAGAGAATGAAAGATGAATGAATGAATAAAATAAGAGCACACAGGAGGTGGAAGCTATTATATGTGTGAATGTGGGTTAGGTGAGGGGGGGGGGTTCTCTGGCAAACTCTTTATTATATACATATATAATCACAAGGTGATCAAAGTTCTGATTACCATAATCAATTGTCAGTGGATAGGGTTGACATGGTATTTTGAGCAGCTTTACTGCGGGAAAATATCACAATTTAACATAATTCAACTGTATCCATAGTCCTCATCCCCCCGACACACACAAACACACACGCGCACACACACACACACGCACACACACACACACACGCCCCATGATTGCACACATGCACAGCTTAGCAGTGGGCCAAATTCTGCTGACTCAAGGGGATTATGGCCCTTACCTCCTTAATATGGCTTAATATGTCTGCCAGTATGGCTGATGTTTTAATATCACAGGCTATACTATGCTCCCCAGCCCATCCGTCTCCAAGCTTGAAGATTATGCGTGTAAATTTGCTTGCACCATCTGTCAGTTCGCTGAAATTGATTGCACATCATAATCTGATGGCTCTTAGCAACACTGCAGCTTGACATAAGGGTTATTTTATTTTGTTCATTCATTTTTTCTGACCAGTGTAATCTAATAAAAGGATTTAGGGAAATAGGATTTGGCTCAAAAAATGTATGCAGTTATATTTTATGCAATTGCTAAACAGATTTGGTGAGAATGTTTTATCTTCGACTGTTAATGATGATTTGGAATATGTCAGGCCACAAATGCCTGTTGGATATTTTATTCTGGTGGTCTGCGTGTAGCATTTTTATAAGAAAATATTTCAAAAACATTTTATGTTTATGATTTTAACTGGAATTTTTACCTACATCTCAAGCTGTACTCAACAGATTTTGAATGTTGTTCAAATCAATTGCTGTGTACCTGCACCACACATATATATCATTGATTTTATTCTGTGTAGATTTATAGGGACAGTGCACATTGATTAACATTGCTGTAAATGTGCCAGGTGGCTCATTTTCAACTCAAGTTCTTGACCAGATAAAGAAAAGACAACAGCACTGACCAAGACATATAAAATGCATAAAACATGTATATAGCAGTATAGGACAATATGTAAAAGTGTCCAAACAATCAGTTTCTGAAACATTTTATAGTCTATTGTTTTTGACCATGATTTAGAATTACTAAAAAAATGACTATTAAGATAATTCACTACTACATACTGCATGTAAATGGTTCTCTATATACTTTTGGGGATATGACAACTGTGCTCTACTTCATGTATTTGACTAGTGCTTCACAGTATCCTACTGAACAATAACATGTTATAAAAGTAATTTTATAGGTTGATGCAATAGATGTCGCATTTTTGCAGATGACACACAAATAGAACTGTGAGGCAGTGAGATTATATTGTTTAAGCTTCATCAAGGTTCTGAAATTACTATGGCACATTGATTAGCACTGGCAACACCTTGCATCTGGAACCTGATAATAATGAGTTTCCAGTGAAAGAGTGAAATATGAAACATGGTTAGCTTCCTATTTATAGGTGGGTATAGACTAACAGGACATTTCTGTGTTGTTTGATGTCAGCATGGTGTACTTGAGGCCTTACTTTCATGGATGTGCAAAGACTTACTAAGCCTTAAGCACAGGGCTACAACTTATTGGTATTTTCATGACCATGCAAAGAACGTTTTGGTAATTTCATGCCTGGCACAATGTGAAGTGAGCAAGGGTGGAAGAGCTGGTTCAAAAAAATGAGGTCAGTGCAAAAGAGGACGCAAAAGGCAAAGTGTTGCTATACATATGAAGATTTCAGATTATATAAAAATCTAAATCAATAGTTATTAGGTTCAGAATAAAAAGTACATTTATAAATGGTCATGCACTGATGTAATATATCAGGAGTGCCACAGCAATGGGAGTAGTGAGTCTGATGACCCCAAGGTTGTTTATTTATTATTTAAATTGTGCATTACTACGTCATAACTAAATGAACTCTGTGGATTGAATTTTGCATCTGTATAAATAATACTTGATCTAATTGCTTTCAATAAATTTGAAGTGGGCACACACAGACTGTATTTGCATAGAGGCCACACTGATAATAATCATAGTTATGTAAGAAGATGGATATGGTTACTAACATTTATTGAATGAGCATCATGTAGGACAAAAGCCTGAGTGCCTGTAAAATTGGAAACCAAGTTGGAATGAACGTCTAAAAGTAGACCATGATATATTACTGAAATACTGTCACTGCATTTCAGACAAGTTGAAGTTTCACTAGAAAATCTTTTGATATGCATAAGTAGCTCTGATTTCACACAGTCACGCTTCACCATCACATTGTGATCCCATGGTCAATTTGTTTGTACAGCTGTTTTACTGTGGCATTGGTCTGAGAACCTTCACAGCCCACAGCTGGTCTTTCATACTTGTACTATTTAGATTATCATGGATCTATTGTACCACCTCAGCAGTGATAATGTTGTAATTATGATATTCATTAGGAAGGAGTAAGGGAGGTTTCAAGCACACAGTACTTTCACTTCAAGCTCTAGAACGTGTTTAGATCTACATGAAATTACTGCCTTTCTGATGTCTTTATTCTACTGTACACCTTTGATTTTGTGTACTAATTTCTGGAGCTGTGCTGTGGTTAAGAGTCAGCTCTTTATTTAAATGCACTTGGTACTGTCTTGGCTGGTTCATTTCTGTGCTGAGACTTACAGAGCTCGCAATACACAAAAGATATGAATATTATGATTGACAGGGAAGATAATAATTAATCATCACCCCTATTAATATCTCATCTCCCCAACCCATTTTATGCATAGTACTTATGATTGCATTTGCATGAAAATAGCATATGCCTTTGGACTTTGTGGCAGTACCAGTGGACATTACACTCACTTTGCATCACAAACACAGCTCTTAAAACACAAACACAGCTCTTAAAATGTAATATCTCAGATTCCAACCTGTTCTGTGTTCACAGCTTAACAAGTATTGCAAGGTGGTAGAATATCATTTGAATGCTTTCTCTACTGGGTAATGATCACTGTTATGCTTCAGAGCTGTTGGGAGGTCTGGTCAGGAGGGATCGTATTCCTACCCTTGTGTACTGTGACTGCTGATTTTGGTCTTTTCTCAGTGCAGATGCAATACAACACAGTAATTACACAATATAAAGCTTCTTGACTTGATGCCCAGAAATGTGAGCCTACGCGGTGCAGTAAAAAAGGGATTTTACAGTAGTTTACTGTATGAGCATAAACCCAATAGAAAAGCACAAGCAAGCTGAAAGACCCCCAAATGGTACATAAGGGAATCCAATTGAAGACTTGACCCAGGCAGAATGTTTGAAAATTGGTTTTGAAAAATTGAGTGGCGGGGAAAAAAAAGATAATTCTTAGGTTTGGAATTAGATATGATGACATGAAGGCCTGTAATTTAAAGAGGAATATTCCCTACACCATGACACACAGCCACAAACAATATTCTGCCTATATTGAGAAGAGGGACAATACAATAGCTGACAACAGAGCAGGATTTCAGTCATTCAGAGAATGCATGCTCAAAAGCCGACTTTAGATTGTTGAAAAGAGGAGACAAGAGATCGAAAGTGAGATATAAAAAAGGAGAGATGGGTTGAGTGTGTGTGTATGAGTTTGAATGCATGTTTTTGTATTTGTGTGTATGTGTGTTTCCATATTGTGTGTGTGGGTGTTTTATGAAGTAAACACCTCTGCAGAGTGATATGTGAATAAGGCATATTGTTATAGATGCGAGAAGTCGTGTAGTGTGTAGTGAAAGCTTTCTTTACCTCAACCCTTGTTTTCTCTTCATGCCAATCTGGAGATGTCAGCCTCAGCATGGTGCATTTATGTATCTGAGACTATGATCTCTCCTCGACTGCGTTTATCTGATGCTAGAGATGTTCAGAGATTCTTGTCAAGGCAATCGTAAATAACAGGAACAGATCAGAGTAATGTTCCTAGCGCTTAGCCTTCTTATGAACGGTCCTTGGCATTGTATGGTCTGACAACAATATTTACAAAAAGGTTTTTGCTCAGAACACATACATGAAGCATTGTTCTATGCTGTGTCATGCCAAGATCTCTATAGACAAGTGGATAGACTGTATTCTTGTTGGTTGTAATGAACCTAATGCGTATAAAATGTTGAAACAGTCCAGGTTTTATGAATTGCTGATAGCTGTTCAGCTTATGGACTTGGCTCTATTGATTCAGCTCTAAAGACAATTTATAGTATCAGGAGCTTCTTTGTTTTCCTCCATTTTTGTAATACAGATGGCCGGCAGGCTGTGTGTGTGTCTGTGTGTGTATTTCAAAGGAGCTGGAAAAGATGATGGTGGGATTATGTTGCGGTTATGTATCTTATAGCTAATTATGCTGGGCCTATCCCTTTCTGACTCTTCTTCCCTCTCTCTCTGTCTCTCTCTCTCTCTCTCTCTCTCTCTCTCTCTCTCTCTCTCTCTCTCTCTCTCTCTCTCTCTCTCTCTCTCTCTCTCTCTCTCTCTCTCTCAGGAATTACATTCAACAAATGCAAATTTTTGCAGGCACCTATTTATATCGTTAAAGAAATTTGCCTGGGGATCTTAGGAAAAAAAGGAAGGGGACCTTCGATGAATGGCTTCTTATTGATCTGTAGACAAAACAGCTGTTAATTATGTGAAAGCAGGCATTTAATTGAAGGAATGAAATAAGGTTGCCCTGTGCTTGGCTAACACACAATGAGGAATGAAGAGGATTTGATTGAGGTTTGTACCGATGGGGCTAAGCTACAGTGCTAACTTTTTGCTTCACTCTCTTCCCTTTAGTGGGATACGTTCATAAGAACTTTGTGTCTTATTGGTTTTTAATACATACAAATGAAGGTGTTGAATGTCTGCCTAAACAGACACATTGTCTTACAGGCCATATTGACTTCTGCAGAGGAGAGGAGCATACTTGGTATCTAGAGACACTGACACCATGGTAGACTCTGTGATTGTGCTATCTTGTGTTTATTTTTAATTTGCTGTTGTCAGTCATCTGTCTGTGATATGGCAAGATGCCACCCTGACCGATTCAATTGAGATGAATGAGTTTTTCTCACATGTGTACACGCACAAACACACACTGGCGTTTCCTGTTATTTAGGCTACTCACGAGTCTGCACTCCAAAGGCAGCCGCTCCGAGTGACAGCAAAGAGATTGAGCATCAGAGGCCGATAATGGTGATTAAAAGTAATCAAAACGCCACTCGAGCATATGCCATTACATATTAAACAGCTGTACGAGTCTCAGGGATCCACTCCAAAAATTAAAGGTTTCTCAGAGAACCTTTTGAGCTTCTTCAAAATGCAACACTGGTGAGGCACTTCAGGGGCACTTAAAGAACTCCATGAGAACCCCAGGGGACCTTCAAAGGACCCCTAACATTGCCTTCAGATATCATGAACTCTCTTAAATATTGCATCTGCTTTTTAAAATACATATGATTAAAAATAAGCTCTTCTTCTTACATACATGTATATTTAAATTAGTTTTAATGTAGTTAAAATGTAGTTTTAATAAAATAAAAAAATAAAAAAATATAATAATAATAATTTAAAAAAGGCTTCATAATGTATTGTTTGATAATCATTATTGTAATATTGACCTTTGCAATGCCCATATCCCAGAAGGCCACAATATGCAAATGAACACTCTAAGCATAATCACACTGTGTTGTGAGCATCCTGACCAGTCACGGCTCCAAATGAATAAATCACATTTTTATATTTCTAATCATTTTTTTGTTCAAAATGACACAAATATTTAACCATGTTACATTACCAAATCAACAGTGCATTTTAATATAATGCAGTTATATATGCAATATATATTATGTAATTTTTTCATATTAGTATTATTTAAATGGAAATAATCATCAGCCTATAAAAAGATACATATGAACCTAGAGCTCAAAAATTTCTGCTGGGATGTATATTAATAGTAAATCACAACAGAGGAAGCAAATGCAGAACTTTTCTTACTTACAGTTACATTTCTATAGTGCTTTTATAGACACTTAATGCACTTTGATATTTGGGACATACATTACAGAGTTACTTCAACTACCACCAATGTTGAGCATCTACCTGGATGATGCAACACAGCCAGTTCACACTAAACAATTCACCACAAATTGGCTATAATGTAGTGAGATGCTGAGACACAGAGACAGTTTTCGATGGAGTGGGACATGTAGTCAGTATGTTGGTACTGTTGTAGGTAACTCTCTTGCTCTCTTAAAGGAAAGGCCCAGGCATCTTGTCTGACCTATGTCCCCATCAACAAAACAGTCATTATATTAACAGTAATTACACTTAAACAATTATTTTTTTCTCAATCATAAATTCTAGGAAATCAGTCATGTTTACATTAACGTAATTAGACTGTTATTTATGCTCTCTCATTGGGATTGTGGATATGGAATAGATGATGTTGGTGTGGGCCTCATATCTCTTTACTCAGGGAAAGAAAGTTGGGTGGTATTGCGCGTCACCAGTTTTAGAAACTTGTGATACAGCAACCTGAACTTGAACCCTAACTTGACTGTGAATCAAATGTGTTGTTTGTATCCAGAGAGTATCATCTTTAATGCACACACACAGTATATGCAGCATGCCAGCCCAAACATATATCACAGTGCTGTGAATTAAACCCACGGCATGGAGGAGACCGTGCCAAACTGATTATAGCAGAGAAGTGAAGATTCATGGGAAATGCCTCAGGACTTGCACTGTCTACCAAACAAAATAAACTACTTTAGACTAGATCTGAAATGCGGATGGCAAGACAACACTGATGCCTTCTGTCATTGCAGTATGACTTAGGGAGGCCTGCAGTTTGTTATTATCCATAAGATATGGATTTATTTATTTTGCATGTTTTTATTATTGATATCAAGCTGCATCAATTAAGGAAAATGTGGAGAGAAATGCAAAGAGTTGCATTTGAATGATGATAAATACAGCTAAATGTAGATGTGGCAAGAAGTAATGTGGGTTTTTCACAGCTGTAACATAATGTAATGCCCATTAACATGTTTATCAGTATGTTGTTGTAATTTCCTCATCTTCCATATAAAAGCATATATGGAAGGTATTATATGAATCAGCAGAGTGGTGTATTGTGGCTTGGCAGATTTAATGATTTTATTAACGCAGTCCCTACAAAGCTATTTTTATTGTGTTGGGAGGGTGATTGACAGATTTTCTGTTGACTCAGATACAATCAACAATTGTCCAGGTATTTTGCAAAACAAGAAAGACCTGTTGAATTTAATAATAATATAGTATAATATAATATTTATACATGCTCATTGTAAAATTGTCAAGTGCATATAAATGTACTTGACATATACTTCAGTTCAGAGCTGACCGATGGCACAGGCAGTATAGGTGAATGCTATTTGTTATGTCCATTCATAGGGGAGCCCGGGTGGCCCAATAGAGAGAAAAAAAGTTCTACCTTTTAATATTTGTGTCAGAAGGGGGTGGATGAATCAGATGCAGGGTGCAAGAAAACTATTTTATTTTAACAAAACAAAGACTCTTGGCTATGAAAAACAAAAACTGCAGTTGTGGTAACACTTGTGAGACCTTACATGGAGACAATACAATGACCAATGCAGACTGTTCAACACGAGGGAGCATTTGAGCCAAACATAATCACCCATAACACGGGAATCCAAGGCTGTGGAATCACGAGACTCAGGTGCAGACACTCACAGAACATAATGGGGGACGGACTAAGGTGGGGACATGACAAAGCACGTGGACGATGTAAACAAAAACAGAAATAGGGCTGTGACAGGACGTTTCACAATTTGTCAATAAATTTGACAAATTTGTTTCTAAATATAAAAAATAGTGGTAAACACAAAGCTTAGCTAACAACTAGCAGCCGCCACACAATGTGTCCAAAAAGTCAAAGCCCTCTGGTGCCCAGGGGAGAAAAAGTATAAGAAGATGATGAAAGATGGTAAAAACACCCAGAGGTAATATGATGACTGAGTACTTTATCTGTTGCATAGTAGTAGTTACTGTCAGATACTTGGTGCAAGGTTACCAGCTAGATCAGGGGTGGCCAACCCCGGTCCCGGAGAGCCGCATTCCTGCACAGTTTGGTGATCTTTGTTCTCTGACACTACAATTAAACCTGCTAATTGCCTGCTGAGTTGAATCAGGTGTGTTTGATCAGGGAGATCACCAAACTGGGCAGGAATGCGGCTCTCCAGGACCGGGGTTGGCCACCCCTGAGCTAGATGATATGACTCACAAATGTATTAAACTGCTAGCTAGCCAGTGTTTGCTAATTTAATAAACAGGTTTTTAGATAATGTTTGCTAATTTAATAAATAGCTAGCTAGAAGTGTTAGTGTCAGTTACTTCCACCCTGAATTCATTAGGAAAAGTTGGAAAGACTCTTCAGGTGTTTGGGAAATAACTTAGAAAAAAGTTTTCAAAATAATTTGTGCTACCTGCATGAGCCATCCACAATCTGCCTGAAGAACAGACATTTTTATTGACATTTTAATCTGCTTAGCTTGCCAAAATTAGCTATACTTATCATAGCCAATTAAATGTCTTTCCTTTTGTGATGAATATATGTATTTTATTATACTTTCATTGCATACATATTTTGTGCATGAATGCTAGGTGTAATTCACTTTTGTTCTTTAGAATGCTATAGGCTATAATTTGACTTATGTCTAATATTAGCTGGGTTTCACCACACAGTAAATCTGCCAGTGTTAGATCAACAGTATTAGAGTTAAATTAACACAGAGGGTGTCAAAATGTAACACTCTCAGTGTTAATTTAACTCTAATAGTGTTGTTTTAACACTGTCAGATTTACTGTGCATCATCAGCTTTTTAAAATTATGTTGTAACACTTTTTGGCCCAATACTTTTGAAATATTTGAACCCCAACCCTGCACATCCTGGGCCAACAGAAGACACCTTCTCAACCTTAACACTAAATGCCCCTGTCCACTTTACCTCAGTACATACCAGTGGAGCAACATCATGGATCTACAACAAGGTTGTACCAATAGACCCTGCTGACTGGCCTGATGAGATACAACAGAGGTTGTTCTAAGAGGACCATATCAGATGGTTTATTTAATATTATAAATATAGTATTTTGTGCAATACCTTATTTATATATTATTTATACTGTATTTATGATGTGTTTAATGTCACTTTTTTAATACCACTTTTAATGTTTAATACTTTTTTGTTTCTAAAATAAAATCTCAAAGATATGAAGCTGTGTAGGGTCTATGAGAGTGTATAAACACAATGATTGATGAATGACACAAGGGGCACCAGCCAAAATCTTGCCTAGGGCACTGCATTGGTCAGGCTGTGCTTCATACTATTTCTTATTTGTGTGATTATTTGTTTAGTTTTTTTGTTTTTGTTTTATAGTTCAGTGAGGTGTATTAGTGCATCTAAAAAAGTAAATGTATTTATTTTATGCTCATTACACATAAAGTGTCATATTTCATGTCTTTTTTTGTTTTAATGTTGATATTTTTTAACAGTAATTTACTCCAACACGAAATATTTTTTAATAATCTGTATTTTATATAAACAGTTTTATTTATTTTATTTATATAGTTTATTTTAAATTTTATTTTAAATATTAAAATATTGTATTTTTTTTATGCACTTGTAATTATAGCCATTTAGAGCCATTTAGAGCCATTTATAGCTCCATGTTACAATGCACATAATAATCCCAAGTAGTTCCACACAGTTTGATAAAATAAAAATAAATAAATAAACACTGGTATTTGATCATTGCAAAGAGGGGTGAATTTTGATGTGTAAGGTAGATGCATAGCTAAGCCCATCTTACACATCTGTGTGGCTTAGTGGTTAGCACGTTTGCCTCTCAGCGCTGAGGACTTGGGTTCAACTCCCCACTTAGGTGGAGTTTCCATGTGTCTGCATGTGTTTCCTCCAGGGGCTCCGGTTTCCTCCCACAGTCCAGAAAGATGGAGATCAGTTGAATTGGATACTCTAAAATTTCCCTGGTGTGTGCAAATGAATGTGTATGTCTGTGTATGTATGTATGTATGTTTGCCCAGATATGGTTGGCACTCTGTCCTGGGTGATCCCCCTAGTGCTTGATGCAGTCCTCCAGTTGGATGTTCACTTCCGGTTGAGAGTACGCTGTGTGCGACTGGCTACTGCTTCTCGCTGTGTGTGAGCTGTGTGTGGTTGAGTGTGGGTAAATGGAGTGTGGTGATTGTAAAGCGTTCTTGGGTTTAAGAAAGGTGCTATATAAGTGTAACTTTAATATTAATGATAACATCTGACCCTGACATGGGTTAAATTTCGTTCCAGAGACCTTGAATTCTTCAAACAACATCAGGTAACAGGAACATGTTATGTTGGTATTGAATATGGTGGATCTGATTAGGGCCAGTGAAGAACAACAGTTCAGTTATTCCATGAAACAAGACCCCACAGCAAAGTGAAATGTAAGCTGCATAATGAAGAGCATGAGTTCAGAATTGTTCATTTGGAGACTGGATACTGGATTCACAGTTCCACTGACACCCACTAGGTTTCCTCAAGGTTACTGTTCTCCAAATGGAGCAAATTACACTTACATTTGAATTCCTGCATTTTAAGCACAGTCATATAAATGACAGACATTCCTCAACAGGGAAGATTCCAGTGACAATATTAATCCAGTCAATATCATCTGGAAGTAAAGACTAATGTGAGGCTAACACAAGTTGTGGCTAAACTAAACAGCTCCTAATTCATCAGTCCAAAAATGCTCCATAAATGTCTAGTCTGTACCAGCTGAATAAGTGGCCCATTAAAACAGGTGTATGTTTACCTTACTGATTTGGGGGAATTAAATTGCATTTGGTTACACACTGCATGGGCCCTAAGATGAAAGTCATTAGCAGCCTTATGACATATGCCTGTAATTTCTGTCTTGCACTGCCAAGCTCATGCTTGTACATTCACGCTGCATCTTCTACGGTCTGGGTGAGAAATACTGTGGTGCTAAACTGAGCCACACTATCACTGACATACACTGCAGTAGAAGTGACTGCTTAGAGAATAGGGAAATGGATGGTGGTGCTTTGCAATCAAAGCATTTTATTGCAAGTATGGCTCATAGTTCTAGCTTGTTTAGATACAACTAGCAGTAGATGATGGTTCAGAACTCTTAGTGACCTACTTTGTACATTAGTTCCCTTTCATTTGGTCAATTGTGAATATGGTGTACTTAATATTTAATAGAAACAATGGGATATTTGGGATTGCATTAAACATTTATGAATCAGACTGCTTCCTGTCTTCACCTAATGTGGAATGTACAACCCCAGATCAGGAAAAGTTGGGACAGTATGAAAGATTCAACCAAAGCAGTGTTTCTTACATTTATTTGGACTTTTATTACATTGCAGACAGTATGAATCCAATATAGTTCATGCTTTGTCTGGTAAAGTTAATTTAATTTGTTAATATGCATTCATTCATGCATTTCAGACAACACATTCCAGACAGGGTTTGGATGGTAAAGCATTTAAGCCTTTGTAATGTTGCCATTCCTTCTTAAAACACTTAAAAGATATTCTGATATGGGCAGCCGCCCAGGGTGCCACGACGTCAGGCGCGGCACGAGGTCGGCCTGTCCTGCCCCCGCGAGATTCTGTGAAGCGCCCTTGGGACTATTGCATTGCTTACATGTTCCCTGCACTTTTTCAAAAGGCAGTTTTGGTTCACTGCAGTTTTTAGTGTCCAAAAAGAGTGTTACGCTATATTAAACAGAGATGAGTCAAGCACTAGGACCAAGCGGGAAACAGGCCACTCAAGCTGAAGCCTGTTTAGCTTTAGAACACTAACTAGCTCATCGATTGGCTCTGCAAGCACACCTTAATGTGTGCAACAGTACAACACTGTTGTCACATTCGTTGTTTCAAAATTCTCCACACATTCTCTATCAGGGACAGTTCAGGACTGCAGGCTGGCCAGTTTGGTACCTGTGCTCTCTTCTTCTGCAGCCATGCCTTTGTAATGTGTGCAACATGTGGTTTTGCATTGCCTTCTTGAGAAATGCATGAACCTCCATGGAAAAGATGTTGTTTTAAAGGCAGCATATAATGCTCTAAAATCTCAATGTACATTTTTAGAAGTGTAAATGACCTTTGCCAAGAACACAGACTCTCGCTTTTGCACTTGTTGCTGTTAACAGCCTGGATAGTCATTTAAGTTTTTGGTCAAGTGTACATGGCATCCATTTGCACCCCCAAAAAATCTGGAATACTGATTTCTTGGTCTAGTCCAGATGATTCCAAGCCCAGAGAAGTCAGTCCTGCATGGTTAACATGAGGCTGCACAGTAAAGTTTTAAGCATAATTTGTGAATGAACTTCCGTATTCTTAACAAAGGTTTACCAAATCCATCATGTAAAGGTGGACAATCCTCAATTGCTCCTCAAAGACTCATTCTTTTGTGGATAGTGTTTTTTTGTACCAAATCACAATTACAATCGCCTGTTGACATTGTCTGTTTGAAATCACATCATTGCCTTTTATAGAATTTTTCCAGGCCTGAAAAGCGGGAATGAATGTATACTAACACATTAACAGAGCCTGACCAGACAAATCATGAAATATTCTGGGTGAATAATGTCAGCAATTAGTCTAAGTAAATGTAAGTAAAAACACTGTTTTTATGTATTTTACTTAATTTTATATTTGCATTTTCTGAATCTGCATCACCAAACATTTTCTGATTTGTAGTTGTAGAATTACAGTATACTTACTCTAAGAATCTGTTTACAAAACCATTGTTTTTTAAACTATACCTGGGAAACTCAGATATTCAGATATGAACAGGGATTCAAAGAATTGTTCCTGGAAATCAGGAAGTCTCTATTTCTAAACCTAATCTAGCACACCTTACATCAATTGAAGCACCTTATTGAGCACCTGATAATTAGGGCCAGGTGTTTGGAACTAAGCTCTGCCCAGTATATCTCAATGAGCTGACCTAGACACCTTTAATTTACTTCCTTAATTTCTCCTGTTTCAGAAATTACTATACAAGAAAGACAAGGTTATACTCAGTCACATTCCATTCAGCTTTAATAACTTATGCAGAGCATTACACTTTGTTTGGCCACTTTTCAAAGAATCAGTTGAGTGTTTTTAGTATGAAAAAAGGGCAGTAAGAAAGGAACTTTACAGAAGAAGGCAAAAACATTCTAATTTTTACAAAGTATGTAAGTTAATGGAGATATTCTATTTCAAGCAATTATTTTGGTACATTCATGAAAGGCAGCTGCTGTGTACAAAAGAAAATAGAAAAAATAAAAATGAGGAAAAATGGAGATATATGGTTTTCATATGTCAGAGACGATATGCTGCTGAGACTTGCAATCCTTTAGTTTACCTTGATGATTTCACCATCTGCTAAGGTTTTAAAGGAATACAGAATACACATGGAAAATAATCCATCCATCCCTGAGGAATGGGACAAGCACATCACTTATTTTTCACCACCAAATGTGTTGAGGTGCTCAGCCACCAGGCTGATAGTAAATGGCAGCAGACTGCATATGCACAGCTTGAGGCATGTGCTAGCCTTTTTCCTCTCACGTTGTTGGTCCCACAGAGAGACCTGCTACACTGGGAATTGGCAATGGCAAAAGTAATTTAGATTTGTTTTAGAAAATGAGGAGCTTTCTTGTTTGGCAAAGGTCTTATTGCAATATTTATTAAAATATCTAGCTTACACTGTTATTAGCATAGCGTGGTTTATTTTCTTGGTTTTATGAGAATAATGTGATTTGATATGAATTTGATTCTCATCAGTATCAAATATCTCCATTATATTATTTTAATATACATATTTTATGTATTTTATGATGCACGGACCAATATAACTATTTGAATAAGATGAACCAATTTGCCAATGTGATTTTCACACAACAGAATTTGACTTCCGCATTAACCCATTCGTGCAGTGAAACATGCACACAAGACTGTGAGAATGTGTGCCCGAAGCGGTGGGCAGCCCTTATATACCGGCGCTTGGGGAGAAGTTAGGGGGCTAGGTGCCTTGTTCAAGGGCACTTCAGTCATGTCCTGTCTGGGGATCGAACCGGCGACCTTCTGGTCATAAGACCAGATTCTTACCACTAGGCCATGGCTGCCCATTTGAAATTACAGGTGTTACATGAATGTACATTCAAATAAAAAAAAATTAGTTCTCTAAAATTCATACATGAATATGTGATATGAGTTTTGCTTGCAATGATATATCAAATCATTAGCTTATCACAAGTTTTGCATTTAAGTATTATAACCATCATTTTATTGTTTCCGTTTTAAATTAATTACTTTCTTATAAGCTTATGTATTTCTCTCAGTGCAACGGCAAATGGTCTTGGTTATCTGTCTAACTCATGCTTTAAGGTAATGAGGTTTTATGTTGAGGAAATGTTGTAGTAGGCACAGTTTACTTTGGTTCTTCATCCATGAAATATATAAAAGGTCAAAACACAATGAGCTGTAATAGAGATAGAGAAGCTATGGATACTCTGTGCCACCCAAGGCACATTCAATGCAGTCATGCAGCACATAACATTGATCAAAAGACATCTGGTTATTTGCAGAACAAACTAAAATTCTGAATATAAATGAATGTTATTAGCTCATAAAATATTTATCAAACTAGTTCAAATTCTGATTAGCTTAACTTTTAACTTATCAGTTATATGTAGAAGAGATTTTAACCTGAGAGACATATCAAACAAAGGTTTTTGCTTCAACAGAAAAAGTTTTCTTTCTTAAAAACAAGTTTACAAAACCATTGCTTATCTTTCTTGGACATGGGACTGGCCTTGATATTGAGGGACTGTCATTTTCAACACATTTAAAAAACCTACTTCTACTTTCTTTAATTCAGTTAAGACAAAACTGAAATCTGAAGAATCTTGTAGAGAAGTGCACAACTGATGCAACAGCACTCATCTCCTGCTGTACAAAAGTACTTGTACCTAAGCTAATTGGCTAATTGAGATGAACACCTACTTGATATTGTGTAGCTACTCAAAGCTTTAAAAGAGCTTTTTGAAGTAAGACATTGGCAGGGCATTTTTAGTTTGGGTCTTGTTTGGTTACTTGCCACATTTCTTCAGGTATAGCATGTTTCCAGTGCAGCATTTCTTCAGTAGTACCACAGCAGGAAATCGTAATGAGGCTCACAGTGGGGTGGATGCTATTCTCATTGCACTATGATGAATGGAGTTGAACGGACTGCTTTCTATGTTAACACATGTGTACTAATACCAGCTCTCTCACTCTCTTCCCTTTCCTTTCCCCATGGGGTCTTTGTGCTTGGTTTGGACACATCATTACAAATAATGATTTGTTTTATTTCACTGCCTGTGATTTAGTACTGTGTTGCATCTGGCATCAAGCACATATGTCTGTGTGCATACATGCACACGTAGGTGTATTATCTGTTCACATACATTATAGGAAGGTGCCTACAAAACTGTAAGCAGTTGCAGTTTAAATGTTAATTCCATCAGAGATGAACAATATAGTAGTATAGTTATTATGATAGTTATACTGGGGTTCATTTATCTTCAGAATTTAATTAAAAGGTAAACTGTCATATTTTATATTTATTACATGTAAAATGACACAGTTTAAACCTTTTTGTTTACTGTTCATCGGGATATGATGGGAACATCAGAAATCCTGAATCTCAAATTATATGAATATTTCTTTTCATGTACTTGCATTCTACCAAGATAAAAAACACATTTTCAGTCTGGCCCAATGTTCTGTCCATAGCACTAATTCACTGGATTAAATGTAGTCCCTGTGTTGAGTAAATCCAATCAAACATGCTTTCGGTGTTTGTGAGAGATGTGAGAACAAAACAGTACCTGCATTCACTTCCACAGCATGAAAAGAGGGAAGAATGATATTGCTACTAAATGGAGTGCATGTGAAATAAACAGGTTTGACTAGCAACATAGTGCACAACAGAACACAATATAAAACATTAAATAACTAAAAAGATAGCTTGCTAACAAGTTATATATGATGGTATGAAAAGTTTAAGTGTATATCACAGCATCCCTAGCATCATACTGGTGTGATCAACTATGCAGAAAAGCCTCCAGACAGCACTAAATAATGCAAAAACCATAACGTGATATTTTTTACATTAAATACATTAAATACATAGACAGTTTCTCATCATTTTCATTTTTACAATGGTGAATAAGAAATTATCTGCAATCTGGCTGCAACATTTACTTTATTCAGTTTTCGGAAAAGATGTATATTATTTATCAGCATAATCTCCAAGCTTTTCAATACAGTTTGTCCATCTATAAACAAGCTTTCATATTCCCTCATTACAAAATGTTTTTGGCTAAGCTGTGAGCAATGAATGCACTGCTCTCTTCATCTCTTCATCAGACATGAATCGCTGTCCTCTTATGGCTTCTTTCAGGGGACCCAAAAATCTGTCAGCATCAATTTTGCAGATGATGAATGGCTTTTTAACTTCTTCTTGGTCAGTGATTTAGGATGTTTCCATTCCATACTCTGCTGTTTACTTTCTGATTGAATGGAATGATGCTTTTTAAGAAACTTTCATCGTCCTTACAGTATTAATTTAAATTTTGTTTGTAAAGGTTCAAATGCATCTGAAATAAATCACTGCATACTGCTCTTCATTTGTGCAAATCATAAGCGGGACAGCCAGTTTTTGTTGCACTTCAGTCATAAATGAGGTTACGTAACAAAGTCAATCCTGCACAGTAGTTATTATGGAGACAACAACCTAGTATAGAATATGTTCATAATGCATTGTGGCCAATATAATTTTTAATATACATAATGAACAGATAATTTTTGACTCATCCTTGTATAGTTGTTTATTAATACTACAGACAGTTTCTAACTTCCTAATTACAGTGATTCTAAAATGGCAAATTTCAGTGTGTGTGCTTATGGGAGAGTATTTTTTACAATAAAAATGAGAGTTGAGTGTTGACTTCTGATTTTCCAAATGCTCACTGATCCATCAACTTTGCGTGTGAAAATCAATTTTTAGTTGCGATGACTTGACATAATCCATAAATAATGAATCAATTCCTAATATTGATGGGACTTGAAGAACACTGACCAACTAAACATTTCTTTTAAAATTAGTGCATAATTTGTTGTATGTCACTTGCAGTGCAGCATGTAACACATTTTACAAATGCAGCACTTCTTTATTTGTACATTTTTATTTTAATATATTTTTAATTAAACATATTATTTATTTATTTTTATCTATTATTTATTATTTTGGAGGACTTTGGGGCTTTTTTTCATTTGTATGAACTTGTCAACATGGTATTTCAGCTATTTCACCCATGCCTGTATTCTTTAGATCCCTAATATTAATGCTATTTTTAATACTGCTCTATAGAGTAAACTTCTTCAGAGCTATCTTTAGACTGAAGAAATATAAAATCAGGAATTTAGAGTATTAGGTAGCATTCTCCTTTGAAATGTATTTAACATTTCATGCAGTTTGTGTTTTGAAAGTACTAACTGCATTGCAGTGCATGAGTACTGAACATCTTGGAGGCCATTCCTAAAGACCTAATAGTTACAAATCTCACTATAACTTTTGAAAAGCTGCAATACTTATTCATAATTGCAAGTAGCCAGGCTCATGCCCACTGTCTTGCATCAGCAACTGTGCTCTTATCACCTGAAACTACTCTAAATAACCTGCATTTTTAGAATCTGTGCTGAATGTGTACTGATATAATAACTACACTACTGTCTGGGTGAATGCCTAGAAATGTTTTTAGAGTTTAGTGGCATCAATACTTTTCAGTCATTTAGATTTTGAAGGCACATTCAAAAGTTGGAAATCATGCAGTTTGGAGAAGTACCATCATATCCAAATCTCTTGTTAAGGGTTGTGCCAGTACAATACTAATTTATTCAGCGAATAATGCTAGCCTGGCTTCAAGAAACGCTGTGCTGCCTTTCCCCAAATCTGCTACCACTGTATGAAAAGAGACTTTCAATCTTTGCACTTTGAGATTTTATTAACTCAGCCTTAGCAGAACAAAAACAAAACCATTATCATTCACAAGCCGACAACAAATGAAATAAGCAAGTGGGATAAGACTAATGGTGAATGTGCCTCCATGTCTGCTTGCGTTATGTCAACATTGTCTCCTGCTTAAGTGTTATTTCCCTAAATCAAAGCAGCCTAACAGTGAGTTAAAGCAGGGTGAACCTCAAACTCTTGCTAATCCTGTCCTTTTGTTTCTCCGCACGGCAATGTTGGTGCTTCTCTAATTGTTTGTGCCTGGAAAGCTAATGGATTCGTTAATGCAGCCTGCTGGTGATCACTACAGGCCGAGTGTGAGGTGCAGAGGCGGCCGCTCTTTAATTTGTTGCAAAGGCGCCTTTGCTTGGCCAAATCGTTTAAATTGCATTAGAGACCCACCAAACTGTAGTTGTGCTACACTAGCTACATGGCAACTGTTGTAATGCGCCTGACCTTGACCCAGTAAAGATGAATGTAACAAGATTGAGCAGTAGAGAGCACAGCAGTTTCTGATGCCGTACATAAAGGGCAAGGATCACCCCCCTCTTCCTCCTTAGCACATGCACTCACAATTTTGTAATGCTCATGATGGGGACATCAGAACTGTAGTTGGAGTGAGTTCACAGGTCCCCCATGATCAGCTCTTATGAGATACTTTTCACATTTAAAAATAAATTAAATTATAATTGAAATGCCCGTTTCAGATATATTTTAACATGGAAACATTTAATGTTTTTGGGTCTACTGCCTTCTCTGTGTTTATATTCAGTATACCCTGTAGTTAGATTACTTTTAAAGTGATTAATGGTACAAATATGTTGAAAGTTGAGAAACTTTTACTTCTGGAGTAGCTTTCCAGTGTGCTTTAGCTCAATTCACTGATGCTCCTTTTACCTTCAACATTAATTGGTAGGCTAAAAACTATTTTGGCTGTGTAGGTATATACTAGAGCATCAGCAGAATTGTGGTTAGAAGTTTAGTTCTTGGAGACTATGTCATTGATTATGTAAGATGAAGATGAAGGACGCTAGTCATGATGACAGAAAGATGAAAATTTACATCGATCTTGCTCTACAAACTTTTAGAATGTCAAGTGCTTTGAACATGCAGTTCTTATGTATGTTCAAAGTACTTGACATTATAAATAACCTATGTGTGCATTAGCTATGTAGTGTTAGGCAGACTGTATGCTTCCAGGGTTTTTCTGTAGCACATGTGCTAAAGCTGTGGCTTGGTGGTTTGGGATCTGATCTTGTGACTGGAAGGTTGCTGGTTCAATCCCTGGGCAGGTCATAACTGAAGTGCACGTGAGTAAGATATTTAACCCCCAGCTGAAAGTTGCTCTGAATAAGAGTGTATGGTTATGAAGGATATATATATATATATATATATATATATATATATATAGGGTTCCCAGTTCAGTTGATTTTGTCTGATTTCCTGCCATATTTTTTAGCTGTAAAAAATAATGTCAGTTCCTAGTTCAACCATCAGTTCCCTGCATGTACTGTGGTCAGACAGATACATATTCCAGATCTTTTACTTCAAGAAATGGATGATGTGTGCTCTGGAACAAAGACGACAAGGGTCATCCAAACTGTTATCAGCAATAAGTCCAAAAGCCAGGGTCTGTCATGGTATTTGGTTGTGCCTTTGGCAAAGGTAATTTTCACATTTTTTTCTGATGGCAGCAGCATTAATGCAGAAATGTACAATTGAATTTTAGAGCAACATATACTGCCTTCAAGACAACATCCATGCATTTATTTAAAAAGACAATGCAAAACCATATGTTGCACACATTACAAAAGCAAGGATGGGGAAGAAGAATGTATGGGTGCTACTACTGGACTGGCCTACCTGCTGTCTTGACCTGTTGCAAACAGAGAATGTGTTTTAAATAGAAATAAGTGACAACACCATACTGTTGCACACATCAAGATGTGTTTGCAGGAAGAATATGACAAAATAACATTAATTAAACACTTAATCACTTGGTATCCTTGGTGCCAAGACATTGTTTAAGTATTGTGAGAAGGAATGGCAACATTACAAAGTACACATAAAAATATCTTGAGTTAGCATTTTCCAAATTGTCCCAACTTACTGTCCCAACATACTAATCAGTAAGGCATGAACTTGCAAAATGCAAAATAGTTCTTGATGGAAGTGCAATATGTGCTCACAATGCATCTGAAATTAATGCTCAATTTACTAAAGCTGTAGCTAATTATACAAACTGCATAGAGAACCGCTTGCTAACTGTGTGCTCATGAGACCCAGGGATAAAAAGGCACAATGGAATAATCGAGCCATCAACGAGCTCAAGAGAAAATGAAAGTTCAGTGAGCATGAGACAGTGGTTTTAATAAATTACATTCCTTCTCACCAAAACATGTTATAGGGTTATAATTCAACTTCAGTGAAGAAAATCTACGACAATAACATAAACATCATGCATATTGTGACCACATTAGGATATTTTAGACTGCATCTTCTCACACATGTAAATTCAGAGGTTTATTTTCTCCTGACAGGAAATATTTTTTCAACACCTTTGAGACTCATGTCTCTGTATAGTTACTGGATCTGCTTCTTAAAGAAAGTCCCCCAATAACACCTTTTGAAATATCAACAAACTTTAAATTCCACATTGAATGAGATGCCAGGCTTTCCAATAATATGCTTTTTGAAGTTTTTGTGTAAAATCCCTACTCAGATCTACATATTAGATCACACTCTGTACATATTTACTTTTTGCCAACATTTAGTAACCATGTTTTGTCATCACTTGATAATCAAAATAAATAAAAGAATAAATATGGCATTCAGCAGATTCAGACATAACAGGGATTTAGCTTTATAGACCCACTCACAATGCATTTTAAAACATGACTCCAGGCAGAGTTAGCTCATAGAGTTAAGCTAGTGAGTTCCAGCATCACTTCATTGTATAATTTTATGATGATCCATGACGAAGGTCTACAAATGTGTATGTATGGCATAAATGAGTATGTAAATATAAATAAAACATGTCAGTAATAGAGTTATGTGACAATGTACTAGTAACACATTGAGCAGTAAGAAAAACTGTAAAGGGCAAACACCTACTGACAACTGACAGATTTTTACATACAGTACATACTGGCCACTTCATTAGGTACACATAGCATTTCTCTATATTCATTGTCCATTGTATCTGCTCCACTTATCATATAGGTGGACTTTGTAGTTCTACAATTACAGACTGTAGTGCATCTGTTTCTTTGTATACTTTGTTAGCCTCCTTTCATCCTGTTCTACAATCATCAGCACCCTCAAAGACCACCACAGATCAGGTATTATTTGGGCAGTGGATCATTCTTAGCACTGCAGTTACACTGACATGGTGATAGTGTGTGAGTATATACACTACTCACAAAAAGTTAAGGATATTTGGATTTCGGGTTAAATGTATGGAAAAAGTAAAAAGTTCATGCTACAGTGATATTATATAATGAAAGTAGGATATTTAAGTAGAAGCATTCAGTGGTGATTTCCTCATGTCAAACAATTTATTGAAACAAAAGCCAACAACAGTGGTGGGTAAACCCCAACAAAAAATGTCAACGTCTCAATATTGTGTCATGAGCCCTTGAGCATCAATTACAGCTTGATGATTTCTCATGCTTTTCACAAGTCGACTTATGGTCTGCTGGGACATGGCATCCCACTTTTCTTGAAGGGCAGCCCTCAGGTCATTGAGGTTCTGAGGTAGAGTTTCAAGCCTTTGCATGGCAATTCAGCAGATCCATTAGGTTTTTATGGGATTCAGGTCTGGAGGAAGTGCAGGCCAATCCATTTGAGGTACCCCATTCTCCAGCAGCCGTTGCCTAATGATACGATCTGGATGAGCTGGAGCATTGTCGTCCATGAAAATAAAATTAGGTCTGTGTTGTTCATGCAGAGGCACAATGACTGGATTAATGGTGTTATTCAAGTAGTATGGGTTTGTCACTATACCATTCACAAAGTGTAGGGCAGTTCTGTACTGACTAGAAACACCTGACCATACTAACAGCACCACCATCAAGTAGAGATTTTAAGTGAATTTACATTTTTTTTTATTAGATTACAATTACAATAATTTATTGTAATTATTTCATTCTGTGTGTTTTTGCCATTTTTTTCATACTGTTTACATGTATAACATCCAATATTTGATTTCAATAATGGGTATGTTTGAATTTGTGCTGAGGGTGATGTTTTTCAAACAAATAACGTAATTTTGTTGTGAATCACATGATTTAAAAACCTTTCACTGCTCAGACATTCTTCATAGATGTTAAAGGAAATCTGTGTTGGTTTTGCTCAGACTCAAAGAAACATTATTTTCTGAAGAAAGAGTTCTGTTTCAAATAGGGCAGCGAATCTTTGGGAATTGAACGAATCGATCCAGAATCGATTCTTGGGGTCACAAATCGATTTTTTCCCGATTCTTTCAGATCCAAACGAAATACTTTACCGTTGCAATCTCTGCAAATTGCATGAGTCACGTCAAGCCCTTTCTTACCCGGGGCGGGGTTGACGGTAAAATCCAAAGTGTTTCCAAATGGTTGCTTTCAAAGACCGTGGCTTGGCTTGCATGGCTGTAGATAGCCCACGCTGCTTCCTTGTTTTGCCTAGCACTACGGTGGCTGAGAAGGCACATCCGCACCCGCAAAAAAAAAAATCTATTTTTTGAAAACGAGAATCGATTCTGAATCGTTCAGTGTGAGAAACGCGATTCAAGCTCAGAGTAATTTTTTCCTGCACCCCTAGTTTCAAATAAGAGCTCATAAAACCCTGGATAAGCTGCTTTGTGTGTATGTTTTCAAATGAACAACTTCATCCACATCTCTTGCTTTTACCTTTAACCGAAGTCTTATCTCCAAACTTTAATTCAGAAAATAAGACCAAGCTATCTCTGAGCACCTGTTGTTGCCATGGCAGCGTATGAGGGAGCGGTAGTGTCTGACCCTCGTTTGGGCCCCCTCACAGGCCCTGATAGCTTTGCACGTTCCCTCTCCCCCAGATTGAGGATGCTACAGTCCTGATTGACATCTCAAGTATCTCTGCTGCATAAGAGGATGGCCCCTCTAGAGGCCAGAGGAGTGTTCAAGTACCTGGAGGATTTGAAACAGCTAGAAGACACACAAATAAGATAATGGCACAGGAATGGCAATTTAGGAGCCGAGCAGCTCCATGAAGGCCACTGATCATGATATGAGACCTGGAGGCAATTCAGGCAATACCAGACACAGCTCTAGTGATATGAAGGTATATAACATGTAATTTTGTTATTTAACAGAGGGACATTTCTTAAATCTCCTGCCTTATCTATTCTACTCATCTGTATTTTTAGTCTGTAAATGTAGACAAATACAATACTGAGATTTTAAAAGTGCATATTGCAGTTAAGGATGTGCTGTGCAATACATTACAACATATTAACACTTTGTTTAGATCAGCGGTTCTCAACTTTTTGCAACTCGTGGCTCACAACACACACACACACACACACACAAACATTCAGAGACTCAGGCTAATAAACTTTGCTTGACTGTACTACTGCATCTCTAACAATTAGAATATTGTAAATATGTAAACTCTAAGTCATAGGGCTGAACGATTAATTGTTTCTTAATCGAAAACGCGATTTGAATGGACGCGATTTTCCAATCACAGGAGCTGCGATTTGAAATAGCCAATAGCCTGCAAGTATCACTAGGAAAAAAAAATGTGTGAACTGCCTGCTGATGACCAATCAGTAGCTGCTAGTCATACATATCCGGAAGAGCTAATATATTTAGCAAGAAAGCTAAAAACATGCAGCACTGAACTCAACGTCAGGGAAAAGATGAACATTTTACCTGAGTAAGCAAGCGAGGCCCAAAGTCCAGTGGACAAGTTGTCACCAAAGAAAAATTGCACATCGTGTGTATGGGGGCATTTTGGTTTCAGGACAACTGACAAAGTTGATATGTGGCCGACCCACTGAACCTTACCATCACTTAACATTGCTAACGGGTTAAAAGACACGGTGGCTAAATCGGGTTTAAATGAAAAGGGGCAAGTGTGCACAACCACAGATAATACCTCAAACATGATAAAGGCAGCCGAAATAAACGAGTTGACCAGGCTAATGCTGAACATGCTGTCACGTTCTTTTCTCTCTCTGCTCTGTGTTGAACATGATCAGAATGTAATATAACACACTCTCTCTCTCTCTCTCTCTCTCTCTCTCTCTCTCTCTCTCTCTCTCTCTCTCTCTCTCTCTCTCTATCTCAATCTCGCTCTTTCTCTCTCTCTCTCTCTCACACACACACACACACACACACACACACACGGCGTCATGTTCTCTTTATCTGTTTTTAAATTATGCTAGGTTCATACATTTTTAAAACGACAATCTCTATATAATATTTGTTTTATATTTTAGTTCTCTCCATATATAAATGCCTGGTGTGACACTTTCATAGTTGTGTGTGTGTGTTCGTGTGTGTGTTAGTGTGTGTTTGGGTACACTAAATTGTTTGTGTGTGTGTGTGCACGCACGTGTGTGCACCCAGTGATGTACTGGCACCCTGTCCTGGGCTTAGTTGAATAGTGTGATGCCCTGCACCCAGTGAGGGGGTAGGGGACTAACCGTGACTCTGTTAAGGATAAGCAGGTGTGATGATGGATGGATGGATATAGAAATAAAAGTAATCGGCACTGATGACACTGATGAAGGCACCTAACCCCCTAACTGCTCCCTGGGTGCCGGTGGATAAGGGCTGCTCACCACTTCGGGCACAAATTCTCACAGCCTAGTGTGTTCACTAGTGTGTGTGTGTTTCACTGCACGAATGGGTTAAATGCAGAGGTCAAATTACGTTGTGTGAAAATCACATTGGCAAATTGGTGAATCTTAATCTTATTCATTTTTATTACATTCTGGCATTTTTCATAGAATTTATTTTTCTTTCAGAAAATGCACTCGAAATCTAATTCAAAATGTGGTGCACTCTAAGATTAGGCTTAATCCCTATGTCTGGGAAATGGACCCTATTTGTTATGATTAAAACTAATACATTTTAATTTCAGCTTTTGTAGTGAGTCCACTGTTGACCAACCATATATGCAAGAAACTTGATATTCATTCATGTTTCACACATTTACTGTTACCGTTAAAGTTTTTACTCATGTTGCAGTTTATGTGAATTTATTTATTTTGTCCGTCTTTATTTTGTAGGTGTTGAAATGTAAAAATAATACTGACATCTGAGAACCCTGGGAATCCTTTTTATGTAGTAAAAAGTTTTATAATTATATTTGATAGATATGTTAACCAATAATACACGTTTGGGGTTTAAATCGCAATATTCTGTGAAAAAATCGCAATTAGATATTTTACTCAAATCATTCAGCCCTAGTAAGTCATACTGATCAACAGTAAAACAGCTCAAGTACAAGTTTTCAGTTACAAAAAAGAAAAGAAATATTCCCAGATTGAAACCTTTCAGTAACATCTTCACGCACTAAAACATCTAAAGAAACACACCTGAAGTGTCTAAGATTGTTAAGAATATTATGTTGGTCACAGATCAAAATGAAGAAAAAAAATTGAAGTAGTGTATCACAATTTAATCTGTGTAATTAATTTGGCCCTCTGTCTTTTCTGAGGGTCTTTAGATGCCAGGTAGACCTTTGA
>BRDA01045843.1:0-19614 GCA_036984385.1 Crenuchus spilurus
AGGAAAAGTAATTAATTATTTTATCCCGTTACTGACAAAATGACGTCGTTACGTAACGCCGTTATTTTTAACGCCGTTATTCCCAACACTGTTGAGGACATACTAGTGCATCTAAAAAAGTGAGAAGATTGTGAAAAAGTTCAATTGTGTTTATAATTTAAAACACCAATTAAAAAGTTAATTATGCAAAAAAAAAAAAATAAATAAAAAAAATAGTATGAACCCAAAATACTTCATGTTTTGTCAGGTCAACATCATTTCATTTGTTAATTTACATACATTCCTTCATTTTAGGTCTACAACACATTCAATAACAGCTGGGTAAGACAAAGAATTTACCACTTTGTAATATTGCAGTTCCTTCTCACAACACTGAAAAGATGTTTTGGCACAGAGGATACCAAGTGATACACACACAAATATATATATATATATATATATATATAATAAACAACAGCAATAATATACGGCAGTATAAAATAATAATTAATATTAAATAAATAAATAATAATTTCATTTATATAAATAATAATGTATAATAAAGTTATATATACAAACATAACCAAACTTATAATGCTGAAGTTGTTATATTAATTTACTCAAACTCAACGTTAAATATTTTAATAATCTGACAGTCTAGATTTTTGAATTTCATGAACTATAAGTCATACTGGTCATCAGTAAAACAAAACAAAAGGCTTGGGTCATGGCATGTCTATATATTATGTAATAATGAATATAAAACATATAACAGCTCACCTTTTTGAATTAAATTATGAACAATGAACGTTTTCACAATATTAACATTTTTATGAGATGCACTAATATATTTGAATGTATTCAGACATGAGTTGAGTGTATTTCTGTTATGTCTAATTTGATGTACACTGGCATCTACAAAATGGTATAAGGTGTCATTGTTAGCCCTTGTTTTGCACACTTTCACTCAAATCTCATTATAGACTTTAATACAGCTGTTGACTCTCCACCAGAAGTTTTAACATCAAAATTTGTATGAGGCATCATGGAATGTAAGAATATGGAGACTTAACTACAATAAGAGATGAATGTCTAAAACAGATAGAGTAAATACTGTAGGGGATATGTGTAAGCACATGTAGAGTTTGTTGAACATTATCTTGTCCAAAATGCTGTACCACTAATACTAGCTCAAAGCACTTATCCAGGATATTGCAACATCCAATGATGTTTTGTGTGAAATATTTGCTAAACCTCTGGTGGAGATTAAACAGCTGTACTAAAGCCTATAAGCTCACTGTCAGCAACTGTCTTACTGCACCCTTCTACCATAAAAGAGAATCTGGAGCACCAGCTATATGTAAAACTGTGTGCTGTCATGGAAAATGTTCCATTTTAAATGTTGACATTTGGGTGAACTAAATAAGCTGCTGTGCTTCACCAGATTCTTTAAAATGCAGTGAGAGACAGGCTGTGGTACTGTTACCTACTTACAACCTGTTTCATTGAAGAAGACACTTGCCAAGCAGGTAAGTCCTGTTGGCATTAAGTTTCTCTGACTCGCTGTGCAAACTTAGGTTGATAAGCATAACACAGCAATGTAAATATTTATCACAGTCCCTTTATCAGTACTTTTTATGCAAAATCTTGTGTAGTGAGACAGTGTCCTACTGTGTTTTCTGTAGAATACAACAGCTAGACCCAGCAAGGATATTTTTAGTTTTTTTCAGCCTTATCATTTCTCCTAAGATCTCATTATTTGTTTTTTAGTCATCATCTCGTTTTTTTTTTAAATCTATGTTTGTTTGGTTTGTGCACTACCTTAACTCTTTCTTTCCTCTTTTGCCTACTGTCTTTCTAAACAGTCTTCATCTCCCTTGTCTTGCTTTATGCTTGCTTTTTCTGTCCTCTTTAACCTAGAAGTAGAGTTTGACTGCCATTCTCAAGCAAATATGTGCCTTGAGAGAGATCAACATCCACCACTGAGCTCCAATAGGTCAGCACAAGAAACCTCATTTTGTGAACTGCAGAGCTGATCGTGTTAATTATGTTGAAATCCTGCCTCATTTGTGTTACCCAATACACCTAAGCACAACAGCACTGTTTATTATTTAGTAATGTTCCTGAGGGATTCTTTTATTTACCATAATGCTGTCTTTGCCTTTTGTTCCAAAATACATGGTGCTTGGCACTGACAGATATTAAATACCGCGAAGGAATGATCAAAGAAAGAAATGAAATAAATATTTACAAAAAAATATTTATTAATACACTTTCCATCATGTCATTTTGTGCATGCCCGCACGCACAGTTACAGCATATGTTGAGTATATTCAAAGCTTATATACAGAATGAAGTAGCAGTACATGTACGTTTTACAATGATTGTTCTCACCTTACAATGCTTTCAGAAGCATAACTAGTCCTTACTTAACTAGTAATTAGGTATCTGTTGACAAGTCTGCATGACAACAGTAGTTCAGAGTGCTGTCACAGTACTGCTTTAGTGGGGATTTCCTGGACTGTTCGTGAGAGCTTTTACTGCAGTAGCACTCTGCACTTTTACAACTCAGTTTGAATAGAAATTCAAATGGCATAAAATGAGTCCACTGGATGCTGCTCAGATAATAAGTACAGTGTCACATCCAAAAATGAGAATATTGTTAAAAGGTTGTATTGTTGTTCACAATTCATAAAAGAAAATGGTTAAATATTCATTACTCATAAAATGACATTTCAAGCCTTTTTTGTTTTACTGTTGATCAGTATGGCTTATATCTCCAAATATTTAATTTTGAGTTTGAGTAAATTATTACAAATTATAAAAAAAGAAAAAAGATTGAAATATGTCACTATTTGTGTAATACACACATATATATATATATATATATATATATATATATATATACTATTTATAGTAACATTTTACCTTTTTGAGTTGAAATTCTGAAAACAAAAGATCTTTTTTCCATGATATTCTAATTTTTGAAGATGCAATAATAAGGAGATAGAAGTCACAGACTCTGATATAAAAAATACATTCTGTCATTCCCTTTTAAACAATAAATAGTAAATAATATGGTTAGTGTAGCAAGTGCCCTATGTTGTTTGAAAGAAGAATACTGTGCAGCTTTCTCCACCTGGTTTTGTCTAGATCAAAATTTCAAGTCAAAACAAGTTGTGCCCCATTTCTTCTTTTGCCTGCAGCATCTCCAAACCTGTGATCCAAACCTGTAAAATGTCATCTCATATCTCATCTCCTTATCATTACGTTTTCTGGAAAAAATAAAAATGAATAATCTTAAGAATGTATCAATCAAATGTAGGCCCACTCTTCAGCTCATTTCTCTTGTAGCTCTGTAACATATGTATTAATTTCATAGTTGTTACTATCAGTTACTGAATAATAAGCCTTATAATACATGACCTAGGTTAAATTACTGCTGACATAATCATGCATATTGAGCCCAGAATCCTAATAATAACCTTGTTCCACTGATTGTGTAGGTGCATATAGGTTATTCTGTTATTACAGGATGTAGTCCATTTGTTTGTCTGCATAATTTGTTAGATTCCTTTTTCCTGCATCAGGATTCCCACAGGACCACCAGGTATTATAGCACTGCACTGACACGGATGTAGTGTGTGTTGTGCTGGTATGAGTGACTGAAATACAGTAGAGCTGCTGGAGATCTTAAACACATCATTATGACTGCTGGACTGTCAGAATATCTCACCAGTTAAAATATCCAGCTAACAGCATCCTGTGACCACTGATGAAGGACTAATGAATGACAGGCACAAACTCTGTATCAACAGATGAGCTATTGCGTCTGACTTTACGTCTACAAAGTGGACCAGCGTGGTAGGTGTGTCTAACAGAGTGGATTATGAGTGGACACAGTGTTTGATACACTCATACCAGCACAACACACACTAACACACTAACACCACGTCAGTGTCACTGCAGTGCTGAGAATAATCCATCACCCAAAAAATACCTGCTCTGTAGGGATCCTGATCATTGAAGAACAGGATGAAATGAGACTAAAAAAGTATACAGAGAAACAGATGGACTACAGTCTGTAATTATCAAACTGCAAAGTGCACTTGTATGATCAGTGGAGCTGATAAAATGGACAGTGAGTGTAGATACAAAGAAGTAGTTTTAATGAAGTGGCTGTTCATTTTATGTTGACCATAATAAACACTATTGTCAGCATAACTATCAAGCCAACAAATTTGATGGATGAGAAAAATAGCTCATTCATAGCAATGCTGCAGACTCACCAAACTCCTTCTTTGTCAGAGCTCTTCTTCTGTTGTTCTCTTTGTTGTCTCACTGATGTGAGGATGGCTCTCACTCATATGAGTAAATCTTTCCTTCAGGTACTGATTCCCAAAGCCAACAATATGTCCTGGAGCATGGCGAGATAGACTGGCCACTCTTGCTGTGAAGTCCAGTGTAAAAGCAAACTTCACTAACTCTGGAGCTGCCACAGGAGGCTGGCTTTTCTGTGTGGGAAGCTCTGACTGTACATACTGGTCTGCCAGTTCCTGGAAGGAGCCATATGAGAGCACGCTGAAGTAGGAGCTTATGGTGGGATTCTCCTTAAGCTGTGTGGAAAACAACAAATGTTCATGTCAATAAATTTTGTCTTCAACTGAATGACAGAGGAATCTTTTTTTTTACTTTATTATTCTAACAGACAAAAAACCATAGAAGTTCAGTGGAAAAACGTCACCTTGGAATCCATGACATCTCCTTGCTGCTTTATCAGAGTAATGATCCTCTCAATAACTTCCTCCTGAGTCACTGAAAATGAAGGAAATATGGTAGAAATATGAAGAACTATGAAAGCACTTCTTCTCATCCTGTCCTAATTCTTTATTTAATGATTTATTTTATCTTAGCATTTTATAATTATAACAAATTGTATATTTATCTTTATTAAAGACTCTTTGTATTACTTTGGTCATAGATATATAAATGAACAAACTTGAATTTGAAGTAGGTCATTTTCCATTTTCCAGTATTGCATCAACACAGACATTTCTTACAGAATTTCCACTTCACTGACTTAATGCTTAAAGAATGTAGAATGTGGAAAACAAGCTAAATGGAATACTATCTCTAAATAATCAATTTATCTTGTTATATCTGTGCCTTAGAGACCATGGACATTATTCACAATCCAAGTCAACAACAATACTCACTGGGCACATCATTTATGTCTGTAGATTGAACAGGGAAAGTTTTGTTTTCTTCTACTGGACTGATCTTCACTTCATGGACAATCTTCTGAAGCTCCTCTGACATTTTCTCATAATAAGAGCTATTGGGCTCTACCTCCTCAATTGCTGAAAAAAAGAGATAATTTTTTTGTATGTATGAAACAGCACATTTGTACAACAAATCAGCTAAGCAACAGAAAGTGAAACAAAACAATAATGTATCAGTTTTTTTTAAGAAAACATAAATAAAAACATGTATTAACTGATTTAAGTGTTTAAGATTTGCAGTTTTTTTCTAGTTTGTTAGTCATACTGAAACTACCATCATGAATATGTATATCGGCTAAAATTTAACTTAACTTATACATATTACTAAATGTGCTTCTGCATCCTAAATCTGTTTCTTACAATGCAGAAAAATGTTCACACATGTAAAATAATTTGTATTATGACAGTAAAATTTGTAATTTGAGTAACTTGTTGGTGATGTTTAATTGTGATGTTTGATATTAAATTTCTGAATGAATAATAGTCATAAATCCAAAAAGTAATTGCTCAGTTTATTGAAATATTAAAGTAACTTCTTGAACTTTATCTAACAATTTGTTAAATTACTATCTTTCATTAGCTTCCTTAAATGTATAGGGTACCTACTATTCACTATAGGTTCATGGGCATCAGCAGAAATGTCTAGAGATATTGGTCTCCCAGTAGCTTTATCTAATCCCATATCTCCACTCCGTCTCTTTAGTGACAGCCTCTTCAGAGACTGTTTTCTTCTAGCTGGTTTAGAACGTACAACAATAGGATCACCATTGGTGAGAACATCAGGGAAAGGTAAACAGGAGGTTGGAGGACTTGAGGGTTCTAGAGGTGGGAGCTTCTCTTCATGTCTTGCATCCTTTTCAACTTCTTCCTCCTGCTTATTCCCTTTAGAGAACCACCCCAAAACACTCTTCCATAGTGAAGTTTTCTTGATCTTGCTATCTTTGGGTTTCTTTGCCTCTGTTAACCTATCAGGCTGATCATCTACTGGGAATTGTGGTGGACCGTCATTCCTAATGACATTGTCCTCTTGCTTAAAGGTTTTGTTTGCTTGTGTACCATCAAATTTAAACCACTTTTTGGGTTTCCCATCAGATTTGTGAGATGCAGAGGATCCATCATTCCTTCTGAGATTGTGTTTCTTCTTCCACACTTTAGATTTCTTCTCATGGTTTTCTGTTTTTGCCTCAGTTTTCCTCTCTGTTTCTGGCTCAGAGAATGCCACGTCTTTACAAAGGTCCTCATTTGAAACTTTAACATGCAAGGAGGTGTCACTGGAATGTCTATGTACCATCTTATTTTTCTCAGCAAGGGTGATCCACTTGCTTGTCCGGCGCACTCGCTGACGTTGAGCCTGGGATCCATCATTAACACTCAGGCTTCTCTTCACATAGGCCTCCAATAACCTCTTACTGTCCTTCTCACCCACTAAGAGTACCTGGGGACTGGACTGGACAGTCTGCTCAGCTAAAGGCATCTTGAAAACCTTGTGTGATTCTAGAGTAAAAGAAAAGAAGAAGAACAAGGAAATAAATTACATTTAAATGTACATATTCTCTAAATAGATATGCAGTGTTATCTCGAGACATCAGATCTCGCTTTTCAACAAACATAGTTAATCATCAGAAAATAGGTGAAGTCTTTAGATTTGCATGTAAACTACAGAACTGATTTGATCAAAAGCAATTGAAGTCAGAATCAAAATCAGTTACGTAGACTTGTAACACAAGACATTTCTTGGATCATCTGCTATGAGCTAAAGGGAGGCAGGGATAACATATATTCTGGGTAAGCATTTCTATGGATTTAGATTTTAGATTCAAATTTTTGCCAATGTGCACACATCGGAATTTGACCTCCATCTGTGCAGTGAACACACTAGGCTGTATGAACATATGCCTGAAAAGGTGAGCAGCCCTAACCACAGCACCTGTGGAGTTGGGGGATAAGTGTGATGCTCAAGGGCATTTCACTTATGTCTGAGGATCAAACCAGCAATCTTCCGGTCACAAGACCAGATCTCTAACCACCAGGCCACAGCAGCCAATATGACTACTCTGGCAGATCAGAGACCCATTGTGGACCACACATTTGTTGTACCATCCAGTTATGTAGGTATTTAATTAAAAAAACATATAACTGCATTTTAGATTACTGTTTGGTTGGGTTGCATGAAGCTGGTCACATTTGGTAAAGTTCTAGTTTCACAAAATTCATTTCTAGATGGCTAGAATTGAAGTTACAAGATTGAATAACACCACATCCTACAAGCATACTCTAAACTCATCTGTGCACTGGTTAATACAAGAAATTAATGAAATAAATAATTATTCTTTATTACAAGCCCCACTTTCAACTTCTAGTCTGTAGGCAGTCGGGTGTGTCGCATTTTTTTTTTTTTTTAAACAAATTCAGTTTAATTTCGGATGAAAAAACAACAATAAATGTACGCAGAGGCTGTTGTGAGAAAATGAGACGTGCCTCTTACCTTTCTTAAGTCGTTGTGTAACCTCAGAATAGAAAATACAGGTTACTGCTCGGAGACAGTCAGGTTGTGCAGTAACACTTCTGAGTCGCGTACGGACAGTATCTTTGAGTAGCCACACCCCCTTGATCTTGATAACCAATCACAGGAGAGGGGCCTGCCTATTTGATGACGTTGGTCTTCAGGTAAACATGAACATGATCTTCAGAGTCAGGTGATGGGGGTTTCTGTGGCCAGCTGTTTACGGTATCTGTGTAATGGCTCTGTAGTGCATGAGGAAGTGCTTAAAAGAAGGCTTTATTACCCACTAACTACACAATAAACACTATTTCAGTATTACATTTATCTCAATAACTCGGTTTCATCACGTCATTTTATCACAGCCACAGTTTAGTGGGCTGTTAAATACTCTGTCAGCAGAAACGTGTTGGTGCAGTTGGAATCTTCTTGTTTCGTAATTTTTTTTCTTACCAAATCCATACCCTGGCTATACAACACCATCGTCTTTATTCCAAATGTTTATTTGATAGAACACATTTGCAAAAGTCTTGTTATAATCAGAATACTCTGTGAAATGGCTTATTAGTGGTAAAAAGTTTTGGGAACGTTAGAGTATAGAATTGATCTCCAAATTGCTACTTTCGATTCTTGGTCCAGCTCTAACTTCCACCAACCAAAACTAATAACTAGGTCACTAAGCAGGGAGATTAGTATCACAGCTGTAGTATTCAGGTGCCTTTGAAGTTCTTAATCCTCGATCATGTTTGGAATTAAAGTGGATTCAAGCTCTGCAGCTGTGCACTTGCAAGACATGCCCTGGCACTTTTAGGAGGCTTTAATAGCAGGGAGAGGTCATAAGGAACATTGTATAACTGTCATTTTAGTTCATCTGATCTCCTTACATGGCTCAAACAGAATCTGTATGAAATTATTACTAAGCTCAATAAAATCCTATTCAAAATATGATTTCTATTACATAGCAATAATGCATTTTAACAGAGGTGGGTACTAATTAGGTCAGTTTAGTTTCAGTTTTTTAAACCAAGATACTGTAATTAATTGAAACATTAACATTAAGTAATTTTTTCCTTCTGTTTAATTTCAATGTTAGGATTGGTCACAAATGACGCTTTACAGCTGTAGTATTTTATATTAGTCTAATAAAAACAGAACCTGTATGTTCTGATGTGATAAGATGTTCTGTTGTAGTTCTGTAAGATATTAGGTTCTATTTGAGCTGCTACTTTTGGATTTCTATTCAAGTTGTTCATTACATTGATACTGCTATTCTGTATGGGTTTAGACTACTCTGCATCTCCATTTGTCTTGTAAAAGTGTGTCATAACAATGTAATACATTTGAGTATTTTATATAGGCTGACTAAACAGAGTTACTATTACTTGGTGTTGGTGCATCTTAGGTAACTTGTAATTCATGCCAGTTTTGTGCAAAAAAAAAAAAAAAAAAAAAAATCAACAAGAGGCACAATGACTTAGTAATTAACCTGAAGCTTGAGACCTAAATCTCAAAGCCCACACACTTATTCCAAATTAAGCTATCACAGTGGTAAGGAAAACATATTGATAGATGAAAACTAAGTTATATAAATAAATGCTACTATAAATTGTAATAGAACAACACTACAGCATTTATACTTGAAATAATAAAAAGATTAAAGATTAAATTGCTCAAATATAAGAATTAGTCCAGGGGTGGCCAACTCCAGTCCTGGAGAGCCGCATTCCTGCACAGTTTGGTGATCTCCCTGATCAAACACACTTGATTCAACTCAGCAGGCAATAAGCAGGTTTAATTGTAGTGTCAGAGCACAAAGATCACCAAACTGCTGGACTATAGTTCTACATAGAACCATTTTATTTACTAAAGAACCCTTGAAGTACCATCTTTTATAAGGTTGTAGAATATAATGATAGTGATCTGTTTCAGATTTTAAAAATCAATGTCTTGTCAAACTGTAAAATTCAAAATGTTTGAATATATAATGGGTATAAGATAGTTATTGCTGTTTTATTTTATTGTTGTGCTATCCCATGTTGATATGAGGAGGATCAGTTCCTTGAAATTTGGTTCCTCTTGAGGCTTCTTTGTCTGGCTTTTAGTGAAGTTTTCCAGCCACTCTCACCCTTCACGAAAATGCTTTATGACAGTGGCCTTTATGAAAAATACTATGCAAGCAGATTGAACTGAAAAAATGACAACATTTTGCCTTTTTCATGTAATAATTTAATTTTGACGTTCTATTTTATAAGAGATAAGATAAGATCATTCTTTATTAGTCCCACAGTGGGTAAATTCAAAACATGAAAGACTTAATAATCAATTTGTATAGCATAAAATTATGTACCATGATATGCCTATGATGTAGACATGCATACATGATCTACAGGAATACATTTAAGACTGACAATTGTATCTGAAACTAAACTCCAAAACAATGTTCTTGAATGGCCACTAGAGATCACTATAGGACATCTAAAAGGGCAGAGGATGATTCAACTCTAGTTCTGTGCAATTATTTAGCATTATTCCTGAAACATTAATTGGTGTTTGTCTGGCTCATTTCACTGATCATGCTGAGTAATGGTGTGCAGATGCTGGATTCATTCATCTATGTGGCTCTGAAATTACACAAGAGAAGGAAAGTAAAGCCCAAAAGTAAAGGTGTTACTTAAGTTCAACTGTCAACAAGACATTATAAAATATCTAAACTCTTTCTGAAAAACAAAAAACAAACAAAAAACTAAAACAAAACAAAACAACAAAAACAACAACAAAACAAAAAACAAACAAAAACAAAAAAACAAAAACAAAAAGGGCTCATTCTTTGACCACCTAGTTTTGTTTATAAATGTGCTAATTGCATTAAAAGTGAGCAATACTGACAATTGTGTTATATAGCATATAAACTACTGCTGAGACAAATGTATCAAAGGCAAAAATGGTGATTATTGTAATTTTTCTCAAAACTAATGTGCATTAATTGATAGATTAATTAATTAATTGAGGAAAAACGATAATTATTCTAGCAGCTGACAACAGAACAGACAGTTAATGCAATAAATACAGAAAAAACATTATGCAACCATTATTTACTGGATAATCGAAACTAGAGTAGATCATAAACAGTGAATTTTGGGCACTTTTAGCAGCATTGTTTTAGCAGCATTGTTTGTATATACACAGTCCTATGAAACTATTTGATATATCTATGAAAATGAAATTTAAAAAGCTATTTGGTAGGAAGTTTTTATTTGATCAGAAAATGTACATTTTATATTACAATGACTACAAATGATCTAATCTAATCTAATCTAATCTAATCTAATCTAATCTAATCTAATCTAATATAATATAAAATAAATTAATATAATATAATATAATATAATATAATATAATATAATATAATATAATATAATATAATATAATATAATATAATTTCTGTTAAATGCATTCATGTTTTCATTTAACTCTTTCCAGAGTTCTCCTCATATCAGTCCAGTATTATTTATCACTCTCATCAAATGCTAAGACTGTTAATCATTACTTCATTGTCTTAAATCAAGCTGTCGTTGAATTAATCCCTGTGATGTCTGGAACCATCAAGAGCACATTTAAACCCAAACTATGTCCTTCAAATTAGCTGACAACATTCTGTTTACTGATTTGTGTTTAATTGCATTTATTTGTATATGATGTATTTTACAAGCACAGACAAACTTCCTCAATCTAAATGATTTTAAATAATTTGATTTGGTGCCTATTACCTTTGCACAGCACTGTATATGTATTACTATTGGTGCACATTGGTGATAATAATATAAATATGTAGATCTGAACTGTAAATTCCTTATGAGGTCCAAACTGAGCAGACACATCTAAAGCATGTGACAGAAGCTGCTGTTTAGGAACATGAGTGATTTCTGGGAAACACACCTAATTTCAGGAAGTGTGAAAAAATGTGGCAAGACTTTCATTTTCATCTCAGGCCTAGACAACAGAAGATTGATCTGAAGGCAGATAGTGTGACTGTATATTCTGTTCAGTCTAGCCTTGGAGTGAGGAATGATGGTCTGAAATTAAATGAAGCAAAGCGGTTGAAGAGTAGAACATTTATTTTGTGAAGACAGGTGGAATTATGATATATTGGCTTGTTCTGTAAATGTTTGGGAAAGTGTAGGGGAAGAATGTAGCAGGAAGAAGTCCACTGTTGATCTGACTCACTGAACACACCTTGACTTTACTGATATGGCATGTTGTAACTCCTGCTTCATGTACACTTGTCTTCTTACTGTGTTTGAACTGATTTCCACTTAATGCATATTGAGGCTTTCAAAAATACAACAGCATGTTTATATTTATGGAGGTCTGTGATGTAAACCATTAGTCATTTGTTTGTTGTTGCATCAGTGTATTATATAGATGTGCCAGGTTAATGAGTCATGGAATTACTCAGGGAAGCTCCAGAACCTGCAAACATACATATATTAAAAATAAAAAACAAATGATACAATTACAAGATCATGGTTTGCCTGTATTGGACATCCAGGGTGTGATTCACTGGGCAGGCAATCTAGTAAAGAAATACTCAACACAATGTTTTATGAAAAAAGGTTTACATTATAATTTTACATCTGAATCTGCTTTCATTTTGTGCAAATATGCAAATGTGCACAATACAGGGTTCAGTTTACATATGATATCACAAAAGATTCTCTCTCTAAAGTATATTGACTAGTAATAGTGACTAAGTCATCAGATCAGCTTGTGACCATTTTGAATTATTGAGCAAGACCAAAACGTCATCTAAATAATTAACAAACTGGGTGTAACAACGGTACATGAGAGAGGGAGAGAGAGAGCAAAATAGAGGGGAACTGATGGGTGAAGCAACAGTGGAAATCCTCTATCATATCAGTGCTTAATCTTTTTCCAATTCCGCATCTCTGTGCATGAAGGGCAATAATGAGATAAGAATCTATGCATCAATCAGTTAAATGTTTTTTAAAGCATGCTTCATTTCTCTTTGCTTTTGTTCACTTAAACTTTGTTTCCTTCAATATAATCTGAATGTATTTTATTGAATAAACCAGTTACTATACTTGTTACCACATCACCTGCATTTTTAATACATGACATATGAATTTGGATCTACTGAACTTTGTTCTAAAGACAAAAAGACAAAAGTTTTTTAATGACATATACACTCAGAAAGGTTGCCAAAAGATTCTCAGCTTCAGCGTGTGTGTAGGAAAATCCTGTAAATTGTTTAGAATGCTTATTTTGTTTGAAGAATATTTAGGTTTCAAAATGTCCCACATTAATTAATTAATTCATTAATCCATCCATCTATCCATTTATTCTTTAAAGACTTTAAAAGTTGTTTAGGGAGCCAAAAGACCAAAAGTCTTCAAACCTTTCCCAGCACAGTTTGATGATTTTCATGTTCAGACACACCTACTAAAGCTGCCAATTAACAGATGATTTGAATCAAATGTGTAGAGTATCAAACTATGCATGATGTCAGCCCTCCAGGACCAGATTTGGACCTGAGTTTTAGCCAAAAAAGTGCAGAAAAAGGTTCATTCAATTTGTAACAATAACTGATAACAGTGTAATATAGAATTACTTTCAAAAAGCTTTTAAAGAACCTTTTACCACAGATACATCATGGAGAAGAACCACGTCATCACTGTCCTGCGAAAACCATGTTTCTCAATATTTTTTTCCCATTTTATTTTATTTTGTTATCTATTCATATCATATTCATATTCATAATTTCAACACAACATATATGCTGTACATTGTTAAAAAATATGCTTGAGGAATCTGCTAATAGAAATGCTCCCAAAATAATTGGAATAAATGAAAGTGAAAAAGTGCACATTCATTGACCAATTTGTTTGTGCACAGAGGAATTTGACCTCCACATTAAACCCATCTGTGCAGTGAAACACACATACACACACATTACTGAACACTAGATGCCAGTGAGCACACATGCGCGAAGTGTTGGGCAAGCCCTTTTCATGGCACCTGAAGAGAAGTTGGAGGTTAGGTGCCTTGCTCAAGGGCACTTCAGTCATGTCCTGCCAGGGGATTGACCCAGTGACCTTCCAGTCCTAAGACCTCTCTAAGGTTTCTAACCACTAGGCCATGGCTGCCCCCTTCTATATTATATTAGCCATACCTAATAATACCACTTTACATGAACTTACAATAAAATGTTTTTGTCTTCGCATTTAAATTTACCATTTTGGAGATATATTGTTTTCACAGGACAGCGATGATTTAAGAAAGGAAATGAGTCGTAAAGTTGTTATGCTTCCTTTGTCTTATCTACAGAACCCTTTTAAAGAGTGTAACCAACACTACCACTGGATTTCCTTGATCTAGAGCAGATTGTTTCATCTTTGTCTGAGAGACAGTTCCTTGTTATCACTGCAGGCAGTGTCCATATGAAAACCCCCTTACCACATTTTGGCCTTTCAAAGAGCCAGGTGTCAGAACATCAGTCAGGTAAACACTCCAGGGCTTTCTCATTCTGCCATCATGCTCACTGCATCTCATGTCACACTGGGATGTGAGACACAGGCACGTTATAGGGCATGTAAATGTTTGTGTGAGCATTTGAGGCATCTGCTGAAAAACAACCTTGTAAAAACCAAAAAAGAGTTTTTCTAGATGCTCCTGTGCCTCATAAACATGAATGCGTTATTGATATCTTACTGTGTGGAAATGTCCCTTGAAATAAGTGTGTTGTTACAGCAGTGTTGCAGGCCAGTGTGTATTCATGAATATTCATTTCATGCATAAATGTATTATGTATGTCTTACGTCCAGATGGTGTCCTTTTAGCACAAGGCGAGGCTTGAAAATTGGTCCATTTAGGCCAATTTAGTCTTAATTAGAGGTATATAATGTAACATAGTTTTTCAAGCAGCATTTCCGTGGTCGAGTGTTATGAAGGACAGGTTTTTAAGGTAAAGCAGCTTGCTGTGTCAATGGCTATTAGTCTCTGAGAGAGCCTGGCATAAACAAATGAACAGAGAGAGCTGGGGAGAGTCCACCTGTCACTCAGGAGACGTGTAGCTAACAGAACAGATGGAGGACCCCCCAACAAATGCACACACACACACACACACACACACACACACACACACATCTTCATGCAGATATCACATGCACACACCTTCACACTGCACTACAATGTCACACAGGTAATTGAGAACAGAAAGACTTTGGAGGGCAAAATTAACATTTAAAAACAGCTGATTTAACCCATTCATGTCCAACAACTAGAACATTTAGATTGCTAAGAAAAATATTACCAAACCTTAATTGCTAATGGTTGCCAAGTTTTATATATTTATGTAAAAAGTCAGCTTGTGTATCATTGTTTTGGTAAAAAGTAGCCAGTAGTCTCATTTCACTAAAAGTACTAGATTTAATATATTACATTGCCATGTCCATAAAATGAATGTTGTGAAAAAGCTCAGTGTTGTTGTCTTATTTTATATTCATTACACATAAAGTGATATTTCAAGCCTTTTTTTGTTTTACTGTTTGTTTCTGTTTCTACATAAACAGAATGGCTTAAAGCTAATGAAAATCAGAAATCCACAATCTCAAATATATCATTTTGATTTTGAGATTGTTAAAAAGACATATCACATGTAATGAGTATAAAATGCATCCAATTTCACCTTTTTGAATGAAATTATGAACAAAAATTAACCTTTTTATGATATTCAAATTTTATGAGATGAATTAGTACAAGTAGACTAATTACCAAAAATTCATTTTATTACATTTTTGAACCTGTTGACCCAAATTTGACTAAATTGCTGGCTGAATGGGACTAAAAGATCTTCCTCTATCACTGTTAAATAAAACTTTCTTCATGTTGGCTTTTATAGATATCTTGGATATATTGGAATTGCTTGTTTGTTTTGTTTTTACATTTTAAAATAGTTGTACATTTTATTTTTATATCTTCCACTAAAAAACAAAAATTATATTTTGCATATTTTGTTTTGAACTTTACCTTTTATTTCTCTTAATATTTTAAAATGCATTAGAATGCAACTTTGAGTAGAATATATATTCATGAAAAGTTTATATATAAACAAATAAGTGATATATTTCTATAAATCATGTTGTCTATTTAAATAATGAGCAATAATATGAGCAAATGTTGTGGATTCAGTCTGGATTAAGGTCAGTCATGCTGTTTGCTGCCCAGTTGCCACTCTTTCACTACTAATCAGGACAGTGTGAAAGAACAGACTGCACCATGTTAGGGTTATAAAGATTAGTATCTTTCACTTTCTATCTCTTGTAGATGTAATCAGTCTTTCTCCAGCCTTAATGGCAGAGTAAAGTGTTTCAACCGTAGAACTAGACAGAGCAGGCCACTTTAAACACTGCAAGACTAGAACAAAATGGCTGGTCATTAATTGTTGATAGCTGCGTCTCTCCGTCCCGAGGCTGACCTCGTGGTGCACCTGGCCAGTTAAGTATATGAGAAGGAGTGTGGTGGTAGCGTATTAAAGTGATTACGTGTGCTCGCGTGTGCTTTTTTTCTTTTCTCCACTTTCCTAATTGGTCCTAACAGGGGCTATCAGCTCAGTGTCAGGTTCTAGAGATAAAGCTCATTGCTCCTAGCCAAGGGTAATAGGTCATCACAGGGCCATTTCATCGCCCATTCACATGCACTCCTTTTCCATCCATTTATTTGGATGGAATATTCACTTCCATTGTTAATTATTATGTTTAATTGCATTCAAAGAGGCCTACTGATGGAGACATTAAAGCTTTGGGGTCTTGAGGACTATTTCGGTATCTGCAGCATATATTTAATTTCCATGGACAATAATCTGAACATGTTTTCATGTACTTAGGAAAGAAAAGAAATCTGATGATTCACAATACACACATGGTCAACTATGTCATTAACACTTCTTTCAGCCTGTTCATCAATGATTAGGACCACTACAGGACCATCAAATAAGAGGTATTAGTGATGAAGGTCATTCTCAGTGCTATAGTGACACTAACAAGGTGTGTTAGTGTGCATTGTGCTGGTATGAGTGGATCAGACACAGCAGAGTTGCTGATGTTTTTAAATATTTCAGTGTCACTGCTGGAGTGAAAATAATGCACCATCAAACAGTGACCTGTGGGCAGCTTCCTTTGACCGCCAGTGAAGGACTAGATGATGAAAAAAACTAAATGTGCAGCAACAGATGAGCTGCTGTCTCTGACATTACATCTAAAAGGTGAACCAACATGGTAGGTCTATCTAATAAAGTGGACAGTGAGTTTAAATTATCCAGCAATTCTGCTGAGTCTGCTACACTCATGCCAGCACAAACCACACTAACACACCACCACAACGTCAGTGTCATTGCAGTGCTGAGAATGATCCACCACACAAATAATGTCTGTAATGTGGTGATCCTCTGGGAGTCCGGTCAATTGAAGAACTGGGTAAAAAGAGGTTAGCAATGTGGACAGAGTAACAGATGGACTGTAATTGTAGAACTACATAGTGCACCTATACAGTATGATCAGTGGAGCCAAAATGGAAAAGGAGTGTGGATACAAAGAGGTTGTGTTAATGTTATGTCTGATCATTGTAATCAATGGACAGATGTTGAGAAGTCATTTCAAATCCAGAATTGAACTTTGACATTTTCCAGTCTTTATCCTCTGAAATGTTGTGCATTTGTCAGTCATACATTGTACATCTGTGAATCTGGAATAAATGTTAAAGATATTAAGGAAGTTAGCATGTGTCAGCCTTGGTAATCATTTGAGGAATTTTATTTGCCTTATCCCTACAGGATGCAGAAAAATTGGTACATGCATTCCTTACTTCTAGGTTAGATTACTGTAATGCACTATTATCAGGATGCTGTAGCAGAAACCTAAATAAACTTCAATTAGTTCAAAATGCAGCAGCCAGGGTTCTTACTAAAACCAGAAAATTTGACCATATTAGCCCAGTTTTATCAGCACTACACTGGCTTCCAGTTAAATACCGAATCGAATATAAAATAATTTTACTGACGTATAAAGCCCTACATGTTCTTGCTCCTGAGTATTTACATGACCTTATTTTCTATTATGAACCATCTCGTTTACTTAGATCACAGGGTGCTGGCTTCTTGATAGTTCCCAGAATTCAGAAATCATTAGCAGCGGGAAGAGCCTTCTCTTATATGGCCCCTCAACTTTGGAATAACCTCCCAGACAATATTTGGGACTCAGTCCCAGTCTCAAACTTTAAGACTAGGCTGAAAACATATGTTTAGTTTGGCTTTTGGTAATTACTTCTTTTCATTACAGAAAGGTTGTAGGTCCAGGGGGGCACTGGCGTAGGGATTTATAGTGAACTGAGATGCTGGGGCTGTCATACCGCTGCTCACGCGATCACTCAGGTTTGTTGACGGTGAGCAGAGGGATGCCAGTGTCTTGGGGAGCTCCCATGCCTATTTATCTTTTGGCTCTCTCCTTTTAAGTAGGCTGTTCTAGATAGTTCCACCAGAGTCAATAGCCACACTCTGATATGTCTCAATTTCTATAATGTCATTCCTGTGCTCTATAAATCCAAACAGAACTAATTCCATCTTTGTCTTTTTCAGAGTGAGTGATTGCCCACCAGTCCGGTCTAAGGCTGATGGAAGATGGATCACTATTCTCTGCATGATGCTTCCCTGGATCAGCTGTCCACCAACAACCAACTACTGTGACCTGCTCCAGATGCCCTTTTTACTGCCCACATTGGAGTTCATATGGACTTCCTGGCTGTTATCATTGCTACCATTATCATCATCATTCCTGTCCCACTACGGTCACCATATCAGTTCACCTGAGCATTACAACAACATCATATGATTATGATTTATCACAAATTTATATTTAGTAGACCAGAGGAGGATGGGTCCCACAATGTGAGTCTGGTTCCTCCCAAGGTTTCTTCCTCCAGCTCTGAGGGAGTTTTTCCTTGCCATTGTTGCTGTTGCATACATGATTTGGTGTTTGTTATTACTGACCCTGTAAAGTTGCTTTGTGACATCAGTTGTAAAAATAAGAGATTATTTTATATAATTAGATATCATCAAAGATTACTTTGCTGAATGCAAGATGCAGATAAATAGTACTGTAAAAATGACACAGCTCAAATGTCTTTCACTCACTGACAGTCCACTCAGATGTCAGTCTACTATATTACTATACATAATATGGGGTTGCATTGGTGTCTCAGTGGTCAATATTTTATGATTTGTCCTGCACTTTAACCTTTAGACAGGAGCTTTCATCAAGAGGGAATGTCAAACAGATTCACACTGAATGTTAAAGGTCACCTTTTAAAACTATGTTTGATGTGCTTTTATGAGAGAAATTTGATACACTGAAAAAAACAGTATTTTGACTGTTTTCACATAAGTACTTTACATGATTGAGATGTGTGCAGTAGTTCTACAACAATTACATATATCACATCAGCACAATAACCTTCTTTCTTTTAATATACTATTGACAATCTGTTCATATTGTACTTTGTCACTGACACTTTGTATAGGCATATACACATAATGCACGTATATTAATTTGTCACTGTTTATTGATGTTTACAAGGCACAGTCACTTTGTGACAAAATATTGTACTTGGATTTGGAGAGGACATTTGTGATGATTCACTGCACTATTACCTGCATAAACTACTGTATCTATGTGTGGCTGTACAATAATTTATTTATGCAGAATTGTTCTAGACCTTTGCATCTCGAAAGTGCAGTTATTCTGTACTGATTGCAATTCCAAACCACAAAAAGTTGGGACAGTA
>BRDA01045843.1:24524-37024 GCA_036984385.1 Crenuchus spilurus
TATATATATATATATATATATATAAATAATTTATTTTTTATCATTATTTAAAAATGGTCTGCATTGTGGATTAATATGAAAGTCATCCAAACTATGATTTATATGGAATTATGTAGTGAACTTGCTTAGATGACAGCTTTCTTGGCATATTCTCCATCAGTTTTATGAGGTAGTCACCTGGAATGGCTTTCAGTTAACAGCTGTGTTTTGTTAAGAGTTAATGACTTTCATTTTTTGCTCTCTAAATGTGTTTGAGAACATCAGTTGTGCCTACACTGAATAACCTAAAATCTAAAACATATTTTGGTTTGTTTAACACTTTGAAGTTTACAACCTTATGTGTTGCTTCATGGTGTGGATGACTTCAGTATTAATTTACAACATAGGAAAAAATACAAAAATAAAAACAATAAAGAACAATAGATTTAAGGTGTAGTAGCATTAAATGTTTTGTTTTTCTAGAATGAAACAACCAATCAAGAACATTTGTTTTCTAGACTGTAGCTCCATTTTAATCTTTCATTAGAAGGTTCAACACCTGGACTAAACTAATATTGCTCACACCTGTCATTTTAGAGCATAAACATTTTATTTGACATCTATGGGAACACTATGTTTATGTTGATGAAAAGAAGAACAAAAGCTTTAATTCCATTGCTGATAGATAATATAGGTCAACTAACTAACTTGACTGCAGTTTTATAAGAAATAACACTATTCAAAGAGTCTTTGAGTTTGGATTGGCTACCTTAACTCAAGTCATCATTTCTGTGAAGTAGCCAAATTCCTATCATTTTATGTCAAGGTACTATTCCCAAAGCTAAATGACATGCACATAAACGTGATAACAACTGTCACAAACATGTATAAACATTTTTACAGGCTTATTACAATAGACATCATCTGTCATAATGGTTACATTTGATCAAAATGGGCATATATAGTGTTTATAACAGATGACTATTGTAAATCCTTTATGAATGTTATCGCAGGTTCATGTTATTTATCATGGTTCAGTCTACTCTACTCATTTATGTTAGCATGCAGTCATGTTCCAAAATAATTTTGCCTTTTAGTTTTAATGTGCTTATCTTTTAATTATTGTTTCAAATAGGTCCAGTTAACACTTTCAGACAGTCCAGGATCCATTACAAGAAGTTTACAAAACATGAAAGAGGAACTCAGGACACAAATGAAAAAGAAATACATAAGAAATACATAATACATGAAGATGAGTTCTGAAATATTTTACCCCACATAAACTCTGTATCAAACAAACCAAACAAAGAGGCTTCTAAACAGGATAATGTTTAATAAAAGGCACTCAGAATATCATGAATAAAATATAGTGCTTATATGATCAACTTTATACATCCATTGCATACATTCATGAAATGCTGAGATATGAAATGCTTCAAGGCCTTAAACTATTATAACATTGTTTGTGTCATTCATCTCCATCATTGGACTCTCTTTAGGAACTGCAGTGCAATGATTACTTATGGCTTTGCTAGTACTGACATATGACATGCATGTATGAGTGTTTTGTTCTTTAAAATCTTTTTTAGGCTTTATGGTTAACAGGTGCTCATTTGTCTAATCAGAGTGCAACTCTTACATTGAATTTTGCTGAGATAATGCAGTGTAGACCCATGTTTTTTGTCATGCATTGTTGTTGATGTATAATTTGTTCTTTATGTGAGCTTCTTGCAGTTTTAGATGTACTGCATTTGTCAAATATGATATTATTTGCTGGCATAAATGATTCAGTTATGAGTGGATACTAGTTGTCTAGTGCTAGCTTCCCTTCAAAGTGCTGTGTAGTATTGCTTTAATCAATATGATCTATTCATATAAATGTTTGTATGTTTTACAAGATGCTATTTACAAAAATGTATATTATATTCAAATAATTAAATAGGACTGTAATCACAAAAAATAAATTCCAATCGGTGGTAAATGCATAGTTGAAAGCCAGAGAGTTGTTTAAAGGGTTTTATATACATAACCAAATACATCTTACTGAAATATACTAAACCTGACCACAAGTAATAATAAAAGAGAAAAAAAAGAAAGTAAGGAAAAAAGAAACAAAGAAGAGTGCCACCAAATATAGCTTTTTTAGTTTAGAACGGGAGCTGTGAGGCTAAAGTTGCCAGCAAACACAAGACTTCAGTACTCAGTCATATAATAAGAAATGCATCCCCAGCACTTTCAACCCACTCAAAACACATTGTGGGCTTAATAAAGGTCACACAGGCTAGTGCACAGTGCTGGGGATAATGCAGTACAAAATAAAGTGAGATAGTAATGTGATTTCTTTTACCTGTTACAAAGTAATGTAAAGCATTACTGTTTCATTTTTTGTAATCACATTATCATTACAGTTAATGATTTCATAAAAAATGCATTACTGAAATTATGCAAATGTCATCGAGAGAACAGTATTAAGTATAAATGATGGATTATAACAAACATTTCATACATATTTATTGTTTGTGTTTTTCCTTGGGTGTAATTTGTGTGCACCCTCTCTGCTACAGTTGACTGAGATTTAGTGAATATGAATATTTTCTAATATGATCCCTCCCACATAACTAACTGTATTTAACCCCCCCCCCCTTAAGAATATGTGTTCTTTGGACTGGATTAGTGACAGACTCAAGCTATGCCTGTCATCTTCTTTGAATAAAATCTGAAATCTGAAGATCCAGTCTCCCAACTTTTTCAGACTTTCTGACTCTCTGTGCCAAATTTCTAACACTGTGATTGACACCAACACTGCTAGCTGATGCAGTTTAGGACATGAAATGAGCTACACACTGCACTGTAAAACACAACATTTCACTATGGTGTTGAAACAGCTGCTATTTATGAAGTAAGAATGAGTTAGAGGACTACTGATCATCAGATTACTCCATAATTATGATGTTAATTGTCAAAAACACTGATTCTAGAGCAGCACTCCTATTTAGGCTTTCAGTTTTTTGGAGACATAAAGGCTGTGTCCAAAACCACACTGAATTGTCTATGCAAACTTAATTAAGACCTGTAGTTTGAATGGGTTGAGGGACAATTTGGTGATGGAAACAATTAGGTTGCTTGGGTGAGTATTGACTGTTGTAAAAAAGACAAATCTAGAAGTAAATGTGACTACCAATTACAGACTTAGATTTCAAATATAACATTCATTGGTAAAGACACTGAGAAAATGGGACTATAAGCATTTTACAAATCCTTAAATGGCAGTTTAGACAAATTCTAGATGATCTCAATGCTGCCTCTGATATAGTTGACCATACATTTCTTAACAACAGACTTCAGGACTTGGTGGTACTGCCAGAAAAAGTTATGAAATGGTTGTGTTCTTACTGGCAATGCAGCAATAACTTTGTTGAAATAGAAAACAGTGTTTCTGATAATGTGCCAGTGACATTTGGTGTCCCCCAAGGTTAAATTCTTGGGCCACTTCCATTTCATTCATACCTACTTCCTTTTGGTCAGATTCAACAAGAACATGAGATGTCCCATCAGATCATTCATGTCATATGCAGATGATTTACCTGTCTTTGTTCCTACCTATCCCTTTTTCAGATCTTCCTGACCCTTTCCCCAAATGACTGGGGTTCCCTTGACTCACTTATAAAGTGCATTGAGTGCATCACTAACTGGATGGGACAAAACTTGCTTCAGCTGAATAAAGATAAAACAGAAAATTTTATTTTGGAACAAAAATGAGAGGCACAGAGTGGCTACCTATTTGGAGTCCAAAGTCTTTGAATCAAAACAACATGCTCTTAACCTTGGTGTACTATTGGATTCATATCTCCATTTTAGTAATCACATTAAAGAAGTTACTAAATCAGCTTTTTATTACCTTAAAAATATTAAGACCAAATAATTTCTGACTAGACCAGACCTGGAGAAACATATCCATGGCATTATTTTTTAGGAGGATTTGGTCTCCTAACTGGACTTCATCAAAAGGTAATTTGAACAGCTTCAGTTGATTTAAAATGCAGCTATAAGAGTTCTCACTAGGATCATAAGAAGAGAACACATTACCCCCGCCCCCATTCTTAAATCTGTACACTGACTACCAGTATGTTATAGGATCACTAGAAACCAGTCAGTTAGACCTGCCTTAGGTAAAGACTAAACAGTGAATCCTGTATAATTTAAATACTAAACAATCAGTCCTACCTCAGATAAAGAAAAAACAATCAGTCCTGTCTAAGGTAAACATTAAACAATGAGTGCTGTCTAAGGTAAAGACTAAACAATCAGTCCTGTCTAATATAAAGAATAAATAGTCAGTCCAGCCTAAAGTAAAGACTAAGCAATCAGTTAGTCATGTTTAAGATAAATACTAAAAAACGAAAGCAGAATTTAATTACTTTGCTGCTCTTAAATGGCAGCAATTGACATAAAATATTAGAAGAAGCCCTGGCTATAGACACTTTTAAATCCAGACTGATAACATGTCTATTTTAGCTTTCAGCTGAGTTTAAAATATTTTATTCTGTAACAGCACTATTACCGCAATTTATTGCAAAATGTTTATTTCTCTTTTAAATATATTGTTTGTCATGTTTTACTGTATTGTTTTCTGTGTGGCATTTATGTAAATTTACCTCTGCACTTTTGTTTATTTTTTTCTCTCTTTTAATTCTACACATTTTTGTTTAGATTTTTTAATTTGAAATGCACTCTGAATGACCATGGTGTATGAATGGTAGTATGTAAATACATTTTGTCATGCATTTCCTTGCATTTTAAGCCTCATAGATTCAATTCTAATCTAAAGAAAGAAAATGTCAAAAAAGTGGGAAATTGAAAAAAATATATATATTTCCTTAAAAATTCTGTCTTGTAAGTAATTACTTGGGCTGAAATAGACAATTATAAATGTTACATTTCCTTTTCAATAGTAAATTTTTTAACTGTCTTTGTTGCTTTTAATACAGTTGTGTCATACCATGCACAGTACTACCATGCTGTCTGTCATCAGCTAAACTACAAAGATGCACAGTAGTTAATAGACACTACCTCTTTTTTTGTAAAAGCTGCCTAAAGAGTCCTTTGCAAGGGACTGTATCTACATATTAGAACTAAGAGGTAATTCTGTAAGTGTTTGTAATCATTAATGGAGATCACCTCATGCATGCTGTGCATTATTTAACAGTAACTATCTTCTGTGTGTATATTGTGAGACCAGTGAGCTATCAGCTAATATATGTGTACTGTTTTGGTAAAGAGCTACTATAAATATCAAACCCTACATTCATTATATTACATACAGTAGAGTCCTTAGTGCTTGCTTATACAATACTTACTGTATCTTTAAGTGGACTGCACGGTGCAGCTGAGACATGAATTACATTAAGGAAGGCATGTCATGCACGATTAACCCTAGGAAATGAATACTTTTCACTGTAAAATAGATTTTGGAGCATTCCAGGCTATAGGCCACTCCCCACAATTCAAGTAAATGTTGATATGAATAGCAACACCTGCCCAAATGTGGGGCAACCAGCAGATGCTACTGTGACAGTGTGGGTCATGTAAATATAGCACAGTAGCATGCTTTGGTTACAGTATTGAAGACCAAGCCTGATTAGCTATGAAGATAATTACCAGGGGAGACATTTTAGAGGAGACATTTAGTGACATTGAAAGATGGATGGTCACTTGAAGTAAGCGTTCTGTTTTCACAAACAGCAATGTCAAAGGTGATGTCAGCATGAAACTCTAAAGGAACGACATGTTCAGCAAAGTGCAGTGGTGGAAAGAGGCTCAGAGTGCAGAATCATGATTCCTTCACATTCATTTGAGGGACTCTGCAAAACAGGCAGCTCATTACAAATAAATTAAATGCTTCAGTCAAATGTAGCCCAGTTCCTCACAAACTGTTGTGTAAGTAACCAGATATTCCTATTTTTTGGTTCAGTACTTTTTAGTCCTTTTGCTTTTAAGCTGCATAGAACGCATTAAAGGGAAACTTTAACAGTCATTGATAGTATCCAGTAGATCCTAGTAGATCCAAGAGGATTTGAGGTGCAGCATAGTTATGTGTCTGAGGGGTTTCCAGCAGCCTTTGGCCAGATCTGCATAAGTGTTGAGGTTTCATAATATGACAGCACTTATCACAAAAGTACTGTCCTTGTATGCATAGCATTAAATTAAACATAACGGACATCTAAATTATGCATTTTTCCAATCCAACTAAATGTTCTAAGTGCATTGTTGCTCAGTTTTTTTTATTGCTAATCATGCTAAATTCAGCAGCACTACATTTCTCAAGGAATGCCATTTTTTTCAGTTTGCCAGGTCCCATTGCTCTTGTCCAGAGAGAAGTTGCTCTCATATTTCATATCATCATTTTTCTGGTTCGCAGCAGCTTCTGCAGCTGCGTCCATCACATGCTTCTCTGCCTGCTCTGTTTCCCGGTGGTAGAAATAGTTGAAGTTGGAAACAATCACAGGAACAGGAAGAGCAATGGTCAGGACACCAGCAATGGCACAGAGAATGCCCACCATCTTACCCCCCAAGGTGACAGGGCACATATCACCATAGCCAACTGTCGTCATGGTGACCACAGCCCACCAGAAACCCTCTGGGATGCTCACAAATTGTGTTTCAGGTTCGTCAACCTCAGCAAAGTAAATGGCACTGGAGAAGAGGATGACTCCAATGAAGAGAAAGAATATGAGCAAGCCAAGCTCCCTCATGCTGGCCTTCAGGGTCTGTCCCAGAATCTGGAGTCCCTTTGAGTGACGTGAAAGCTTAAAGATCCTGAAGACCCTCACCAATCTAATGACACGTAAAGTGGCCAGAGACATGTTCTGCTGAGCAGCTTCTTCTTCTTGAGAGGCCATCAACTCTGTGATCACAGTGATGAAGTAGGGCATTATGGAGACAATGTCAATCACGTTCATGATGTTGCTGAAAAACTCACTTTTGCTGGGACATACAACAAAGCGTACTCCTAATTCTAAACAGAACCAGATAATACAGACAGTTTCTACTACAAAGAAAGGATCTGTAAAGGCAGATTCCTGTTTTCTGGGCAAAGGGCTTGGGGACAGGAGTGTGCCATTTTCATCACGTGTTATATTAACAATTTCGTGGTGGATTTCACGGTCATCACGAAATTCTGGGAGAGTCTCAAGGCAGAAGATACAGATGGAAATAGTGATGACAAGAACAGACACCAAGGCCACAGATCTGGCAGCACTAGAACTCTCTGGGTACTCAAACAGGAGCCAGAACTGTCGGTGAATCTCACTTTTTGGAAGCTGAGGTTCAGGCTCTTTGATGAAACCTTCATCCTCTCTGAACTGTTCCATTACCTCATGGCCTAGTCTGTAGAAGACAATCTCATCTGCAAATACATCCAACGGCACATTTGCTGGTCTGCGAATCTTGCCCCCAGACTGATAGAAGTACAGGATTCCATCAAAACTGGGCCGGTTGCGGTCAAAGAAATACTCGTTCTTCATTGGGTCAAAATAATCTATCCGTCTCTTAGGGTCTCCAAGCAGGGTGTCAGGAAACTGGTTAAGGGTTTTGAGTGTCGTCTCATACATCATTCCTGAGACATTAATGACTACCCTCTGGTCACCCTCCTCAAATTTCTGCTTTTCCCCAAACAAGTCCTCACAACAGTCTTTAGCCACCTTGCCTAAGAGAGCCTCACTGGGGCTACCGTCACTGCTCATAAGTACCTTCCAGTTAGAAACGAGACTGTTGCAGCTTGAGGTCCCTTTCTTGGTTAGTGTTGTGGGAGAGGTGGGGGTATTTCCATGCTTTCTTTGCCTCTGTGGTGAATGTGTTGGTGAATTCAAACCAGGTGTCATCTGGTTTGCTTCAGGTGCCTCTGAAGTGGGTGAGGTGGGATATCCTGAATCACTAGGATCTCCCAAGTTGATTCCAATGTCATCCAGGTTCTCAAAGTTGACCAAAGGAACCTCCATGGCCTCCCTCCCCTCCACGGGGCACAGTTGAGCTGCCTAACCCAGGATGGATGACCGATCCACAGCCTCAAGCATAGACCAGCCTGTTCACTGTTCAGTTCAGAGCGTTGCAGGTTCAGGGAGGGATCCAGGCTTGTTCTGACTTGTTCTGCAGCAGAGAGACAAATCCCAAGACACCGTCACCTGATCTGCAGACAAAGACAAAAGAACAGAACAGCTGTGTCACTGCCCAGCTGGTATAGGTGGACTTTATAGTGGAGTTCAGTTAGAGTATTCTAAAACAATGCAACCTCTAATGTAACAACTATATGTTTAGAAAAATATATATATAATACCAAATATGGATGGATTTTTTTTAAACAGTTTCTTTCAACAATTTTGGATTTGGGAAATTATGGCTTGCATATTGATTTTGACAATGTCATCTTTTATTCCTGATAATGACTTGTTCTTTTGGCTGTCTCCTTGAAAACTCCTTGAACAGTCATCAATAATGCATTCAAAATAATCAGCATGTGCATTTCTTTCCACTAACCAAACGCACCTTCAAACTTCACTGTACAGCACTTTTTTAATGTACACTCCACACATATTAACACTCTACAGTTTAGAAGAGCATGTCACAGTTGTATCTACTGTATGCTATTGGCTTAGCATTTGTAGCTAATAGGAGTCATCACTCAACATAAAGAGTCTGACAGACACGCAGAGTGAGATGTAACCAAGCAGAAAGGAAATCAACACATTAGTAGTAAACGCTGCTCCACAGTCACATCTAGCATATTATCCACAATAATTAACACATTTCTATTGCTTAACATATTGGTATATATAAATAGCAGCACTCACACAGTGTCTTGATTAGCAGTACTTTATAACTTAGATAAATAGAGGACTGGTCAGGTCTCTAACACTCACCCATTTGGGGTCTATCTCTAGGCAAAGTCAAAGGTGAGAGTACAAGCTGGAGGTCCAGTTCAGTTCCCTTATCACCAGCCATCTATTTTCCAGAGAGTTTAGTAGAGACAGGTAACCATAGCCTAAACAGACGATTTAAACAGCCAGCCCGCTTACCATTTGACACCACAAAACCAGCAGCAGCTAAAGAGAAAAGTCACTGGCTCTATGACAAATTGTGCATAGACACTGCACAGCAATGCATCTGACACCTCTCACCTTCGCACTGTGTGTTATTCCACTGACCCTATTAGTATACAGCGGGACCTGTCCTTTCCACTGTAGTAGTCAAATAGGTGAGATACACTGATGCTGTAGTTTCATGTGGCCATGTGTTTCCTAAGTGTTGGCAAAATGTGTCTTCGTTTATTTGTTGTTAGCAAAAATGCATGTCCATTCATTCTTGGTGTAAAATTTCTTGGAATGTCCTACGTTTGCTATTTTAGGCAAAACACAGCAGACTGAAAAAAAATGTGTTGCAATGACACAAATTTCACTGCTTCTCTGCGTTGCAATCTGTTTGAATGTTTTCATGTGCAATGTATAATATTTAATAATTATTATTTATCTTAGGATTGAGAATAATGAAGAAATGTGAATTCAAGCTTTCTAAGTTATTCAAAATTATTTAATTTTAATAACCATAGAAGCTAGATGATTTATTTTAAATGCCAGATGTTTTATTTGAATATTTTTATTTAAACTTTTTTCAAGTGAATATCTGAACTCAATTTAGAAACAATTTAAACAAATTCTGGTTAACAGTAATGATTTAATGACTATAGTAAGCTAATAATCATCTTTCAAAAATATACTTAGAAATGCTATTGATTGTGTAATGAATTTATGGATATGTATATTCCCAAAACAAATGAGAAAGCATACACTGCTTATCATTTCATCTTATTGCCAGTGGCTGATTTCAGTCTACATTCCTGCACATGCACAGAGAGTTAAACTCAAAGTTTATATTAATATGACAAAGTCAAGACACATACTGTAGCCACGTGTACATAAGCATGTAAAAGTAAGATGAAGAATACTTTAGATATAACATCTAAAGTCAGTAATGATTTTTTGACAAACTCTCTAGTGTAAGTCAACGTTTTGAACTAAATGTATCTACAGAATTGTGTTGTATTTCAACAACTCTATATTTTAATGATGGGCCAAAGTTCACATCTTCTGCATCAGGTTTTATTCATTAATTTGAACTCTGTCAAGTTCAAGGAGAAATATTCCGAACTTTTGTTCTACCACACAATGTTTTCCAAAGTAAACAAAAGTAAAAAATGAATAAATAAATAAACAAATTGTAAGGTGGGGTTAATAGAGTTCAGCTCACATAAAGAGTTGAGCAGGTATAATATAAGAGGGCGAAGAAGGTGACAGTAGTGTCTATCAGTATCCTGCGGCACTTGGGCTGAGAAAATGCTGAAGATGTGAAAACTGCATGGAGAGATGATATCTATACCCCTTTGCAGAGGGTTTGTGTGTATGTGCGCATATCAGAGAGCATCGATCATAAAAAGCTGGGAAAGTTTCCCTAGATATAGCACAAGGATGAAGCTATTGTTATTGTACTGGCCACATCTGGTGTTATTTGCTGACTACACATTCACTGCTGTCCCACAGAGGACAGGAAGAATTTTGCATGGTGTTACATCATTTATCAAAAATTCTTCAGACTCTTTGTATAATGTTATAATTTTGGCAAAATGCCAGTTCCTTGGTTAAAAAAAGAACATGAAATATGTTCCCTCTCTGCCTTTGCTTCTTCTTCTTTATCACAATTTGCATACATATACATAGGTATTCCCTTGATGTAGATTGTTCTGAATTTAATAAACCAATAATTCCAAGAAATTCTACAACATACATGTAATATGTCTCGAAAGTTACGATTCAAGTCAAAACATCATCTATTTATTCTCTTGGAGCATCCAGCACTGGAAGATAATGTGTTATAAAGATACATATAATGTTAATGTACTGGATGTGTTTTCTATGCCGTCAGTCTTATAAAACTGAAATCTCATCACTTTTAACAAATGAATAATCATATATATGATACTAAATCACTGGGCAACCATTAGCTTCTCAAAATAAGTTAATTTAACATTTAACTCTTTATTCTCCTTATCCTCAGGATTATTAATTAGTAAAGACATGGAAAACAACGTAACAGTACAGAATGAAAGTCTGCATGTCAGCGAGTTCATACTTACTCACATTTGTGCACACGTTTACACAAATCCATCAACAATAAAAATGTAGCTAATGATATCATGCTCTGTATCAAGGCACTGTTCACTCTAAGTCTCACAGACCCCCCAAAAACTTCACCAACACATTGTATCATAAGCAAGCAAGCAAGCAAGCATACTCAATCACAAATACTCGGTCAGGGTGGAGTCTGAGACATACTCACCGGGATGCCCCCTTCTGCAAGCACCTCTGTATGAGCTAGTAAAGCTCCAGGTAGCTTGGGACACTCTCTCTCTTTCTCTCCCTCTCTCTCTCTGGCTCCCTTTCTATCACTTCTTTTCTTCTCTTGAGCCTGCCTTACAATCAGATCCCTGCAGCTCTGGGATCGGTTAAAGCTCTCCCTCAGTAATCTTATGCCTCCTGAGTAACCTGAGAGCCACGGCTTCCATCAGTCAGACACTCACCCATACCCACGCCCACAGACACATACATACAAAACTTACCTCTTGCATTATACTTAGTTTTGAAAGTTGTTGTTTGCTGAGGTCACCTGGTGTCCTCCTAAGCCCCTGTTTTTGTCCCAGGCCAGTGGGCTACTGAGGGGCTTGAATAGAGACCCTCAGCTCTGGAGCCAATTTGTGTCTGAGGCTCCTCAGCAGGACAGAGAGGAAAGAAAGGACGGAGAGACCTGAGCTCCTGCAGAGTAAGCAAACAGTGTAACATCTCCAGGGTGCACGCACACCCCCCCACACACACGCAAGCACGCACGCACACACACATACACACACACACACACACAAACATTTACACAGACACGTTCATCTAACCCACCCCACTCCTTACAAACTTCACCCCCCCACCACCACCATTCCCAACCCAGGGGATCTGACTCGGCACCCAACATCCCTGTCAAACACACACACACACACACACACACACACTCAGCCTCACATCTGCAGCAGTGCTCAGCAGCTACTAGAATACAGCCAAAGGCTTTAAACTGCTTAGTCTGTGCAGTGCCATTCTGTTTAACTGAGTTAAGAATGGAAAGCGCCATTCGTCAATGCTTTGCTCAGCTTCTTGCCAGTGCCTGGAAATCAGCACTCTTTATTCCTTTAGGTCTAACCTTTTCATTTAGTTACTACTAATAAAACTAATCTGGATGGAAACTGACCTTCTTGTCATTTAATGTCCCTTGTCATATTAAGTGTAATCCATCATATCATTCAAGAGTCCAAAAAGTCAGCATTCTTGTTTTCATGTTTTATCCAAATATAATGACTTTTCTCCTCTTCTAAATGTCTTGACTCAAGACTCAAGACTTTTGACTCATTCATAATCTGTCAGTGAGCAGTGAAA